>JAFFST010050116.1:326934-348085 GCA_022414735.1 Noturus placidus | reverse complement strand
ATAGATCTCAATTACTTTCTTTCTCAATTGTTCCTGAATTTCTTTGGGTCTCGGCATGATGTGTAGCTTTTAAGGATCTTCTTGTGGACCTTACTGTGTCAAGCAGCTCCTATTTAAGTGATGCCTTGATTGTGAACAGGTGTGGCAATAATCAGGCCTGGGTGTGGCTACAGAAATTGAACTCAGGTGTGGACAACCACAGTTATAGTATGTTTTAACAAGGGGGGCAATCACTTTTTCACACAGGGCCATGATGGTTTGGATTTTTTTTCACCTTTAATAATAAACACCTTCATTTACAAATTGCATTTTGTGTTTACTTGTGTTGTCCTTGACTATTGTTTAAATTGGTTTGATGTTCCGAAACACTTAAGTGTGACAAACATGCAAAGAAACAGGAAATGAGGAAGGGGGCAAACACTTTTTCACACCACTGTATATATTTACATGTGCTACATCTACCAATGATATTGGCCTTTGGAGAACTTAGAAAAGTAGTTTTGTCATGTGCAAACTGGAAAGACACTTTCCATGAAATGATGTAATTTAACTGGAGTAATTTAACAGAGTAAGATGCCTGAATCCTCTAAACATGAGATTAGGCCATGGTGACTTCTTAGGACTTCTTAATCTATACTCTCTCCATGCACTGTATTATTTAGTTAAGATTTTGTAAATGAGAGGGTATGGAAAATGATATAGCACTGTATAAGCAGTGATAACTTGTACATAGGATGATCTTAGAATTCAGTAGTTTATTAAAATAGATTTTAAGATGTCAGGGATGCATTAGAGACCTCAGTTCTTGAATTCTCTTCCTCTACCTCATGGGGTATCTTGAAATCAGTATTACCTGGGATTACATCAGAATTAAACACCTCCCATGAAGAAGGTTGCTGGCATAAAAAAAAAAGTAGGATGACAGTCAAAGTTATCATTATTCCTGAAAAGGCTTCAAATGAATATAATGGGTAAGTACATGCTGATTTGTATTCTCTTTCAGTGCCTTGAAGAAGGAGAGAGGCCAGCCATCTGGTTTTACAATCAGGTTCCCAGTGGAGAAAGGCAGACTGGTCAAGAACACCTCATTCTGCTGCTCATAACAGCCTGCAAGGATCAGACCTGAAAAGTGTCATTATACTGACAGGATCCATTGGGATGAATTTAAAAGAGCAAGATTGAGGTTGAGGGGGAAATCTGGGGAATAGATGAAATTGTTATTTCTGCTTTGGTTATGCTTGGAGCAGTTGAAGAAAAAGAGAAAGAAAGGGGAGGAAGGAAGAGAGATAGATCCTCTCTAAGAGCTGGAAGCTGTCACTTTAGCCATAGGGGGCCTGATCCTTTCCTTTCAGACAACCGAAAACAGTGCCTGTGCATTGGACAACTGCAATATGGGAGAGGTTGAGGACACACACAGTCACACATACAATTAGAATTTAAAAATGAAAAGAATAATGTAAATATTACTAACGAATGCTAATGACAAAAATGTTCATATTGTCCTGACCTCCGTCATGGTACTGTGGAGATGTAAGATTATTTTTGCTGTTAAAAACTGACATTGAAGGACAGCTTTTTTGGCAGGAGGTAAAACTGCCATACACTACCCACTGAAGAGCCTATAAAAACCTAAATACAAGAAACTTTCTAGTGGGTCTTTGCTATATTGTTGGAATTCATTTAATTATTGCATTGACTGCCTGTTGTAAGGCTGTCATAAATATTCTTCTTCTCACCACAGACTCAGACAAATTTTCAGCAGCTTAATTTGTTAATAAATGAGGGTTTGTAGAAGGGCTGAACATCTTTTTCAGGGTTTAATAAGCCTGGCAGTTATTCACATGGCTACATTTACTGCCATAGCTCTAAACCAACAGCAATCTCTATTAGTGTCCACCCCTGTTTTGCATCAAAGATCAATTAAATTTCAAAAATGCATTCACTTATTCAATTAGAACTAAATATACTTTTCAAAAGCCATTGACTGCTGGTGAATGTTTGGAATCCTGGTGTTTCGTTATAATCATTTCCGATGGATGAGCCAAGTTCAAACTCCCAGCTCAAGCGAATAGATCTCTGTAGGAGCAGGAAGTGCTTTGCCTCTCCCTTGATGTCCAATAGAGACATTCTGTCGAGAGCTGTTTACCAACTTTCCTTCGTTGTCCATGGGAAAAAAGTCTGAAAGTGCCAGTTTACCCATTTAAGCCACGCCAAACGGTCCTATTTGCAAGGCCAAGTTCCTCTTAGTAACCATGAAGTACTGGCAGCAGGACTTTAGCCAGCTGTCAGCTGCAGAATGCAGTCATATCACTGTTTTATTATAAATGTCAGCCTCACTGCTGGAGACACCCCCCTATTGATTAGAAGTTGGATAATTGGATTGGAGCTATTTCTCAGCAAGCCTGCAGTTTATCTGGAGGCATTTAGGAGATGAAGACTAAGCTTCGGCATGGGAAGGGATATGAAGTCACACTGGGGAGTTGTAACCTCACATCCCCCTCCTGTTGTGATTCAACATGTAATACAGTAACAGATAGCAGACAGGAAAGCAATGCATGATTCTGAGTGTATTTTATATATGTTTTTAATGTAGATGAAATAATTGTTGATTAGCTGGGACCTTTTCATGAATTTGAGAAATTCAACTTGACTCAAATAAAATGAAAACAAATATATAGAAGCAATCATTGTTTGCCTCTGAAATATTTATCACAACAGAAATTGCCTCTTTGGATGACTAGGTCCATTCAGTTCTGAATGTTCCAGTTATGCTCATTGTCACAGATCACATGGTTCACATTATATATTTGCATCTCTGACCAGTCTGGCCTTTTAAAATTCTAAATGTCTGCGTCAAGATCCATAATATCTTGGTAATCCTTTCTCACTGTATTTGCATGTCACTAAAATGCCAATTTTTACTCCAGCTGTAATATATACTGACTGAGCCATCAAAATGAATGACTATGGAGAACAACTGGAACATGAAATCAATTCTTCACTTTTCTTTTTAAAATAGTTGCTAATTTACAATTCTCTCTCTCTCTCTCTCTCTCTCTCTCTCTCTCTCTCTCTTTCTCTCTCTCTCTCTCTCTCTCTCTACATTTATTACTAAAATTATCTCTGAGAATGATGGACCACAAACAGCATAAGACATTAAAATAGTCTTTTTTATAGCTGGAACATATTTATATTCAAATATTGCAGGGTTGAGCTGTGACCCGTAACTTGGATTAGCAAATATGCTTGCACATGACTGCAAATATCTATGTTGTAACCTAAAGAGAGTAGAGATTTACTTCTCTTCCACATCCACAGTACCGCACATGAAATAAGTTCCTATGGACTGCCTAAAGGAAGCAGTAGGGGAGATTCTCACAAAGATTGCTTAATGCATTTTCAATAGTGTCACCTGCAAACCAGTTTAATTAAAACTGACATGATTCAGTGCAGCTAGTAAATGCTGTCAATAAAAGAAAAAAGGATTTACAATTTTTAAAAGAAGAGTCTTCAGCTATAGTAAGAAATAGTCTTTGATCAATTATTTGACCAAGAATTTTGTTTAGTGGTCCACTTCTCAAAAGAGAATACATGAGTGTTCTGTAAGTAGACACTACCAGTTGTCACGATTTCCGCATGAGCTAAGCGCTGTAACACGGTGTGCTCGGAAACCGTGCATGCTTTTTTGACTTCCGTCCCCTGTATTGTCATTGGTTGTTTCCCATATGTGTCACCATTGTTGTAAGCTATTTTGTGTTCACCCTTGATTACGTTTGTCATTTAAACCAACACGTCGTGTCTCTTTGCACCTTGCGAAGTAGTACGTGTGTTTTCCGTATACTAAGCCGTTGTTCATTGTGGTTTGTGTCGTAGTTTTGAGCTTGTTTTGCCTCATTTATGCCAGTTTGTCGATCACCTGACTTATTGCCTGTTTACGACCATGTCTATGTTTCACGATTTGGATTTGTCTGCCTGTCTCTCATATAATAAAGCTCTTATCTGTATTTGCATTCGTCCTCAAATCCATTACGTGGCAGCAGTGAGTAACTTATGAAGTAGACTTGATATATCAGATGCATTTTCACTGGGATTGCTTAAGAATTTTCATGGATCATTCAATTTGTTTGAATGATTTTGTTATTAATAGACATTTAAGATTTAACCTTGTTATTTCCACACTAAAAATGAGCCAGGTTTCAGAATGCAAAGATATATTTATGTGAATTTCTCAATTCAATATTTGCTTTAGTAGAATGATCTTAAGATTATCAATCAATGGTACATTTATCATAAAGAAATACAATGAATTTGACTACAGTTGACTACAACTGTACTACATTGGAGAAATGTAGTCAGTTGACTATATAGGTTCTGTTATTCAAGCTCCATGTATTTAGTCTTTGTATTCATGTAGTTTCTCCATCTTTGTTAGATGGAATTTTGTCGACCTATATGAAACCCAGCTTGTCAATCTATCACTCAACCTTCACTATCCCTGACCTTTTCTATAGACAAACAGCCTGCTGGTAGCTGCTTGAAAAGGACAAAACAAGGTGCATCTATGTAAAAATCACATCATAATTTCTGGGGTGAGAGCAAATGAAAGCTGTCATGGGTTGTTTAAAGATCAGGCAGGACACTGAAGGAAAATTAACCTGTACCCTTCTCTCTCATACACACAAACACCATGCACACTATCTTTGGGTGTGTGTGTGTGTGTGTGTGTGTGTGTGTGTGTGTGTGTGTGTGTGTGTGTGTGTGTGTGTGTGCAGACAACAAGAACAAACAGCTAAAAGCAAAACTAAATTAAAGTTTAGTTTTGTAAGGAAAACTTAATTAAAAGAACTGTCTGTTAAACTAAATTAGAAATTGATCACATTAAATTAAATACTTATTTTAAAATTTGTGAAAAAGTGGTTATGAGGATATATATCAAGACATCTTATAACCATATTATATCTGATAACCATTATATAACCATAATAGTAATATTGCAATGTTAGATTTATATGGCATGAGCTAAATTGTACAAAAATAATGAATTTGGAGATTCAATGCCTGAGCAAACCAACACAACTGGGGAGGTGTTAAAAGACTTTTGTTAAATAAAAAATAATAATAAATAAAAACCTATAGTAGTACCACAACAGAAAGCTGAATAGAACAGATGTCTAAATAAATGAGGAATGTATAACAAGGCCCAGAATCAGGCATCCATGAGAATTGCAAGCATCAGCAATCAAGCTGAACCATAACACATGTACATCTGTAATTAGGCACTTTCAAAGAGATATCTTCAAACAAATACGTAAACCACAGAGTAGGCTGACAACAAACCTTTCATGAGTGGAAGCTCCTTATTCAGTGTAGTTAGCTAATAGAGTATACCCAGATTCTTAAAATCGCTGGCTCTATAATGGGGGTCATCAGCTAGGCAAGTTAGCAAAATGATAGATATTTTTAGTACACAATGTACACAGTACATTCTACAATAAGAATATGCAATACATATGTAACACATATGCTGTATAAAGTGGAAATATTTTGTTATTGATCGTTATGGGTTGTTACCAAACAAGTATGGTCAATCTCCTCTGATCTCTGTCATAAACAAGGTGTTTTTGTTTGTTCTTTCTTTTTCTTGCACCACTCTGTGTAAACTCTTGATTACACTGTTGTATGTGGAGAATCCCAGGAGATCAGCAATATCTGAAATAGTCAAACCATCCCATCTGGTATTAACAACTATGTCACAGTTAAATTCACAGAAATAACATGTTTTCCCCATTGTGATGCTTGATGTGAAGCTCTTGACATGTATCTGCATGCTTTTATGCACTGCACTGCTGCTACATGATTGGCTGATTATATAAATGCATGAATGTGCAGGTTGACAATTGTTCCTAAAAGTGGAGAAAGTTAGGAAGGTAAGGATTTGCTATTGGAAATTAATGTTGGTGTGATCAGTAATTAATCAGTAGTTATTATAAAAGAGCCATAGTTAACTAGTAGTTCCACAGGAACAGTAATTACCGTATTTTCCACACTATAAGGCGCACATGGATTATAGGGCGCAGTCTCAATGACGGGGTCTATTTCTGTACTTGACCAATACATAAGGCGCACCGTGTTATAAGGCGCATACGGTTGTTATGCCAACCAAAGTCGCACAACATTTTCACAGATTTTGGAACTCAGTCCACACATAAGGCGCACCGGAGTATTAGGCGCACGGCCGATTTTTGAGAAAATGTAAGGCGTTTAGGTGCGCCTTATAGTGCGGAAAATACGGTACTGTAAGACTCCAATTAACTTATTACATACTTACTGAGTAATTAACTAGTAGTTCTTAGGCTTTTATAGAAATAAGAATGCTTCTTAGTTCCTACATAGATACCTATGAGTTGTTGAACAGTAAAGTATTATTAATTTGCCTAATTAATGCATTCATCATCTTCCTCATGGCTACTTATGGCAGGCTTAACTGATTTTTCATTGTTTAAAAGATGTAGTTGCATACAGTGAATGATTATTTTCAGTTTAAGCAAGCCTCCAAACTGATTAGAAAGATTAGATGCTTGTCTGTACTCAAACCTCTTCAATTTAGCAGTGCTCTACAAAATAAGTACAAAACAAATTTGATTTCTCCATTGTATTAAAAAGGTTTCAAAAAAATCTTCTTATCTTGAAGCCAATTAAAGCAATCAAATTAAGCCTTTCATTTATAGTAAATTTAAGGTGAGAAATTGAGAAATTCAACTAAAGTGAAATTGAAACATAAAATTATTCAGAGTGAGTTAAAAGAAAACAGCACCTTTTGAATGTGATTAATGGGTCAATATTTTCTGCTTGAATAATTTCAAAAAGTATCTCATGACCTTGCCCGACATATTTGATATGCTCCTGTAAGAAACTATACTAGATTAGAACATTGACAACAAATGATAACCCCATCTATCTAGTATAACCCTCAGTACCTTGTTAATAAACACCTGAATAGCTCCATATGATAAGATATCTAGAGCCTTAGAGAGCCTTTTTGGCATGACTAAGTGCTCATAGTGGCTCCTAGTGGTGATGAATGCTGTTTGCCATTTATTACCTTTGTGAATAATAATGAGATTACAGGCACTCCTTAAAAATCTTTTTAATGGAAAAGAAGAAAAAAAGAAGGCCCCTGATCTGTTCTAGCAGCAGGCAGGAAGTTCTGAACATAACGTAACTTTTCTACAGACCTCAGTTGTCTTTGCTCTAGACAATAATTAGAAACTACAGGCAATATCCAAAACTGTTTGCTCTACTGGAGGAGCTTCAAAAAATAAACATGATTAGGATTTTAGGAGAATCAATGACCTTGAGGGAAATTTGTAAAATATCCCAAATGTAGATTTAGCCACCTCTACTTTTGCCAAAAGGCAATCATACATTATGAGTTGCTCCTAAGATAATCAAATCATCTTTGAATAAAGAGTAGTTTCTAGTATCAAAATGTAAAACTTCACTGTCTATGTGTACTGGCAATAATCAAGTCATGTGGACTAGATAGAAGGAGTAGGAACTTGTGGGCCTCAGGGTAGGAACCCAGTAATTTGAGGAGTTGGAGAAATAAGAAAAGGAGAGATCAAAAATTTTTAAGGATTGTAAAGCAACACATGAAAAATTAAAAAATTCTCTCAACAGTATTAGTAGTCTGGCAGGGTTAACTAGTGTAGCATAAAACGAAACCTGCCTCCTCAGGCAAGTACTGTATATACTTGACTTTCAGGTCAAAGGCTAGAGATGATGGACCATGGGTGTTTGGTGCACTTTAATGGTAATGCTGTATCTAGTATATTGGTATAATTTTCAATAACCATTTACATAAAAAAAAAACTTTAATTCATCCACTGTAAATTTAAATTACTTATGATTCATTCCCATTGCTGGCTTGAGAAGGATAAACTCCATGAAAACTCTCCTAGAAAGAATGTTGTTGCCACTTTTCCACACTCAGGGCTGCTTTGAGATTAAAACAGTATAAATCCATTAAATGCATGTATTTAGCCATTAAGCAGAGGCAAAATGAATGTGCTTCCATGGAGGATTGTTCTAGATGGTAATAGAAATACAATGTACACTGCTAGAGAAACCCCTTACATTTTCAGGATTTCAGGATCCTATCATAACACTGGCACTGCAACCAGTATGGTAATATTCTGGAAAGAGGTGTGGGCATTAACAGTCCACTTGATGAGGCAGTATAGTGCCAAAGCTGCTGCATCCAAGTTGAAGAAGCTTCTGTGACACTGAGAATCCAGAAAAGAAGTCATAGTGCAGGTTTGCTGATACACAAGCCAAAACCTACCACAGCACCAAACAAGTAGTGTGGTGATCAGTGGGTAATACAAACACAGTGACCATAACAGGTGGCTTTGGGTACAGATCAGTATTCAGGAGACAAAAACCTCTGGGTGTTGGAATACCCAACAGAAAATGGGCCTAAAATACACCTTTTGGAATTGTGTCAAATGTTTTGTATTTCCATGATTTGGTTAGAATAGACCAAATGTATTCTGTAAGCTGCTTTTTGTGTGGGTGGGTATGAGTGACCGGCGAATATATGTACCTGAAACTGCTCCCTTGTTTGCTTTACTCAACAATAGAACATGAGTAAAAACAGTATGGTAATGTGCTGCATTAAAAATGCTTTTTACAATGTTTTAATTGTTACATCCTCATACACATTCATGCACCATGATCTAATCACAGACAATTTCCTATAACTGACAAGTAGTATAAGATAAGAAGAGTATTCTGGAATAAAACACAATAACACTAAACTTGTGCTCTCTCATAAAACAGTAAATATGTTATTTATATGTTGCTTAACTGATATCATAACACTTTACATGTTGTTTAATGGCTGGCTTAACTCTTTATACTTTGCTGAACTGCTAGCTTAACTCTGTATATGGTGCTTACCAGCTAAATGCTAGTTATCAGAATTTAGCTTACTGAAAAGTAATCTAACTAGTGATCATGGACTGTTTTACTTGACCAACTAACAAATGTTTTATTTGCTTACTAATATTTATGCAATCTAGCTACAGTTAAAGTTTTTAATGGGTTTTTTTTTTTCTTCTTCTTTTTTTTTTTTTTTGCTTCAATGAATTGCCAATCACCATCCAACATGATATTATAAAGCTTATCAAATGTTATGATTATAAATGTAGTCAAATCTAGCTTGTGAAACAGATTCCTCACCACAGTTTCCATCAGATTCTGACTCACACACAGTCTTACTGTAAGTCCAGCATAAGCTTTTGGCAGCTTTATAACAAGGAAATACACACACATGCATTCTAAACCTCATTAACTAACTTGAGGAATTGCTAAGGAATGACACAAATGGAAGGCCACTAGTCTATGAATTAGCTATAAATTAGAGGAAATAAAAAATAAAAATTCTTAAAATAGAACCTTTAAGAAGTCAGGCTCTGTCCAGTACCTGTACATTTACATATTCACTCACACCCAGGTGCAATTTACCATAGCCAATCCACCTACTAGAATGTTTTCGCGGAAAACAGAAAATGGCATGTTGGAGGAAACCGGAGAATACCTAGGACTCACACAGACAATAACCTGAGTTTGGGACTGACTAGGGACAATGCAATGTACACGCCAATTTAAACAAACAAAATCTTATATATACATAAATAAATCACCTAATTTAAATTTAATTTAACTCAACGCACAGCTAAACACAAATGGTGACTCCACTGCCTGTGTCTGCTTGCAAAATATGCTCCTGATGCTCAAGGTTGAAAACATGTCTTATTTTGTTCCCTTGTCCTTGTCCCAAGCACCTGTGAAACAATGCGATGCATATAAACTGAAGTGTTCAGAAACTGAAGAATAGCACACACATCAGTGAAGTGTGTGAAAAGTGTATCCAGATCTCTTGTACTCCATGTACTTATAACTCCTCAAACAAGCAATAAAATGTGTAAAAGGCATTTACTGTATAATCAGCTTGTCTATTTTCTGAATTTACTTTGAATGTCATATTTTGGACAGATTTTAAGACATCAAATAATTGGATTCATTTGCTGTGATAAAAGTTAATTGGTGTTGGTTGTACTGATGATCATGACAGCTACAGTTTGTTTGCTCCTCTGCATTTCATCATTAAAATGAAGAAAAAAGCTATTCCAAGTTACTGATTTCTATTTGCAGTACAAACACTATTTATTCTATTACTCCTCGTTTTAGTTTTGACACATTCTTCTGCACAGTTCTCAATGAACTAAATGCCGCTGTTCAGTAGTTCAGGGTTAAAGTAATCAGAGAAAAGTGTATATGAACTAAAACCTACCTTCCTGTACTGCCTGGAAGGGGTTGTTCCCGTCCACAAACTCCACCGAGAAGGTGATCTTCTCCGTCTCAAGGATCTCGTTGTTGAGGTTGAGGTCGGCCACCGCCATGCGGAACACCTCATCATCCTTTTTGGCAGACTCATCAAATATGGCCCCTGAAATAGAAGTGAAATCACAAAATGAGCAATTGTAACATTTTTTACATGCTCCCTCAGGTCTGGTACTGTTTTAAGATGAAAAATGGAAATAAAAGCAAATGTCACTGTCAGGTATTAATGATATTATAATTGAGCAGGTGCCAATAATTGTTGCACACCTATATTTAACAAAGATATTTTTGGGGGCATAAACATGTTGCATTTGCAATTGTTTGATATCCATGAGAAAAGTATTTTTGTGAAATCTTTTAACAAAATATCAAAAGGTCAAAAAATAAAGACTTTATTGTTAAACAATAAAGACAAATAATTTTTGACAGCCGTCTTTGCTCATATTTTCCAAGGGTGCCAATATTCGTGACAGGCAGTGGATATAGTTGTATCAGTTCAATAAGGAAGTAATGTTAATTTAAAGTATGTGTATGTCAAATTTTTTGCAGATAAAGCCTAGTATAAACAAAAACAAGCATCAAAGTCCCATTCTGCAAAATGAACTCATGTTCAGAAGACATATCTGCAATATGAAAGCCTGTGATCAGTAGTGTGATTCTTAAGTAGATTCACTATTCCCAGAGGTTGAGAAAGCTGAAAGAGCTTTCAAAAGACAATTCGCCCTCCATGCTGCCGTAAAGACACATCCTTTTTTTTAAATCCCCCGAAAAAAAACATCATACAAACATCTTTTATCTGTTGCCATAGTAACATAGCTCAACATGGAGGTTTAAAAAATGTACACTGAAGATACATCTTATAGCAGCACTTGCGTCATCTTTGTGGTTAGAAACAGAAATAAAACAATCAGAATGTTAATCTATGCTGTAATTAGTAGATCTAAAGGAAAAATTTCTTCCAGGCGCCTTGTTGCTTTTGTGCAAATTTAAAATAACTGAATGTACATGGCCCTGTCAGAGATAGATACTAAGATACTATGCAATATGTCTTTATGTTGGATCTAATTAAGCTATGACTTTAACAAAGTATTAGATGATGAATAAATACTTTTCAATTGGTTTCATGTTATGTACCTCTCCTGGTTTTGGCTTACTTTTGCTCCAGGTCCACCCTGGCCAAGCCATTTACTAATTACTGTCACCTATACAGAGCTTGTTTCTACTGGATCTTGTTCTGTTGTCAGTGCTAAGACAGGTCATTTATTCATTTGTCTGTAAAAACATGCATGTTTACTGAAGTATAAGCTGAATAACTAGTGAATATATGCTGAATAATGGATCTGTGGTCCTCTAGCCTTGTTTTCCAGCTTCCTCAGTGTCCTCAACCTGCCTATGTTAATCTTGTCTGATGGTAACTGCAATGGAATATGACCATGATTCTTGCATAAAGCATAAGCAACAGAGGCTCCTTATACATCGTATTGCCTCTGGAAGCACATGTTAGCCTTCACCTTCCCTACCATCCTCAGTTGGTAGTTATTGTATGATAACTGAAAGCTGGCTGGTGGGTGGAAATTGCCAGAAGAGTAATTGGGGAGAAAATGGAGGGGTAAAAAATAGAGGTAGGTTATACACCCCTGTGAATATAGGAACTAGACACTACCATTATGTTCTCAGTAGTGCATTTGCAGCAAGAAAACATTGTGGTTTGATCTTGAGGAAGTGTAAGTGCAAACCCTGTCTTAGTTATGCTTTCAATGCCATCAGGAAATGGACCTTGTATCTCGTATGTTCTTAGAACGTGTTAGGCACCAAATGATTGGTCATTAATGCAGATCCTAATCAGCTATGGGTTTGAAAATGCTCACTACCAAATGTATAGTGTAGATTACAATCAAGTGATTGCCCTCATCTGTGACTCCCTCTTCGTCTTTCCCCACCTCTTTTCTCTTCCCATTTCTTTTTCTCCAGAGACACACAGAATTAACCAAAGGGCTCAGAGTCAAATACCTGTCCCCAAGGGCTACATAATAGGAAAGGTACAAAATATGTAAGGGTAGGCTGCAACAAAGTAGAGGGAGGTCAAAAGGAGGAATTGCTGGACTCCACATTCAAATCCAGATCTTAATCAAACCCTAAAAATGTATAAACTCAATTGGTTACCTGTTGGTTACCTTAAAATGTTGGGGGGGGTCATCACTTTCAGTGTGCTTTATAGTCTTACTCCTAAGTATCTGTACCCTGAAGACACTTTAGACACACCAATCAGTCTACCATGCATGTCTTTGGACTGGGGGAGGAAACCGGAGAACCCGGAGGAAACCCCCGACACACGGGGAGAACATGCAAACTCCACACACACGGCCCTGGCGGGACTCAAACCCCGGACCCTGGAGGTGTGAAGCGGATGTGCTAACCACTAAGCCACTGTACGCCCTGATTTTTGATTGTGTTTTTTATTATTTAAAAAAATCAAAAGATTTTTTTAGAATATTCTGTAACTCCAGAAATTAGATGAAGTAGTAATTATATCTTGAGATGTTATTGGGTATTTCACTGTAGGCATGGCCAAGCAATAACAAAACTAATAAGTAGGAAGCCTAAAGTTCAAAGACATTTTATGACAGCTTACAGTATCTGGGCTATTACTCTAACATTACTCATTAGACTTCATGTGATATGTTCTGTAGCTGATCAAATTACAGTCCAACACCAAGCATTTCTTCATGACCTACACTTTGTTAATTACTGTAATGTCAATCTGCTTATCTTCTGCAGTAGAAAAAAATATACTAAAAATATACCTAAACCTATACTGTTTTCCATAGTTTAATATGGCTTATTAAGCCCACTCTATTACCTGAAGGTGGGCTCAATTCTCTGTCTGTCTGTGTGCGCGTGCATGTGTGTGTGTGTGTGTGTGTGTGTAAGAGCAGCTGTGAATGCTGATTTACAAGCTGCTGTGGTCATGCTCCAATAAGCTTGCGTGACTGCAGCTCTTGGGCAATTGGATTGTGACGGAAAAGACAAATGTCAACACATAAATCAGAGATCAGCATTATAGCATATCTGGCAATATCAGACACGTCAAGGACAACTGCACCAAAACTGTAACCTGACCACTTGTCCATCTTTAATTCAGCTCTGTAAATGTGGTCTAGAAAGTCTGTGTGTAGTGAAATACTCTCTGGTTCTTTTCTAGTTCATTTTACAAGTCACAATAAGGAAAGGTGTAAGAGTGTTCAACAACTGCCTGTACAAACTCAACACGTGCTGGCGATTGCCCTTCAACAGGGAGATTGACTTTTTTAGGGATTGGTGTGCAAGGAATCATCTCATCCTTAATAATATGAAAACTAAAGAGATGATATTCGATCCCAGGGAAGTGAGAGCCCATAACTACGTAGTAATTGGTGATAGAGATATTGAGCAAGTAACTTCATATAAGTACTTGAGTATACAATTAGATAACCAATTAAAAGGAAATGTGCATGTTGACTATCTGTGTGCCAAATTGGCCCAAAGACTGCACTTTCTACACAGATTGAGACTGGTAGGGGTGAGTACTAAGATCATGACTTTATTTTATAACGCTGTGTTGGAAAGTCTGATTAGATATGGTATGGCATCCTGGTTTGGTCCCCTTACCATCCAGTGCAAAACAAAAATTGAAAAACTAATAAAAGCTGCAATGAAGGTTATGGGTAAGAAAGACTACACTTCTCTTCAGACAGAAAATTTTGAAGGACCGTTCGCATATTTTACACTCTGAATATGATGTTTTACCTTCGGGGAAACGTTTTAGAGCTAGCAGATGTAAAAGTAATCGCTATAAGTTGTCCTTTATTCCAACTTCTATAGCGCTCCTAAATAAACAATCTGCTTGGTTTAAGATGGCTTGAATAACTTCTGGCATTTTATAATTTTCTTAGCATAGTTTAATATTGTCCATGTGTTTGAACCAGGTTTTTATCAACCAGATTTTATGTGATCCGTTATTAGAATTGTGGAGTTAGTATTTTGAGTCTGATATATTATTCCCTTTTTATGTAGTTAAGTGCAATTTACATTTATCATGGTTTTACATCACTCTGGTTTAATGGCCCTGGTAATTTATGATGTACAGGGGAGGGTCAATGATATATGTGCAATGTAATGTAAATGCATGGTGATTGTATTATGTATGGTAGTGTAAAGTCCATATATGTTATTGGTGTTTACTGCAGCCATATGCGGCACTGTTGCCCAAGACAAATTTCCCTCACGGGACAATAAAGTTTAACTAACTAACTAATTAACACAAAACTTAAAACTCAAAATTAAAAACTAGTAAAGTCACATTCAGGGCCAGATGTACATGTGTGTGGAGGAAAAGCGGGGTGTGTGGTGTGTGTGTGAACCACCAAATGTAGCAAAGTACAATACATTTTTGTGATTAAAAATGAACTTGAGTAAGAGTATAAGTATGGCCAGTTAAACTTACTCTTAAAAAATTAAAAATATCTAGAGGCATAGGACCAATTTTGAACCTGGAGGAGAAGCTGAAATGTTAAGGGTGTTGGGGGGAGGGGGGGGGGCATGTACCCCTGAGAAGATTTTTTTTTTTTAATAAAGCACTTAAATGCTCTTTTCTAATGTCTTAATTACAAGCTCTTTTAATACTTTTCATTGGGTTAATATTTGTAAAACACACAGACAGATGTAAAGGGTGCCCAATTGCATTGATTTATGGAAAAAAATCTGATGTATGTCACTGATTTTTTTAAATGAGTTTTTCTAAGGGCATGTCCATGCGTTTTTCTATCAAAATCTATCAAAATCTTTTGAAGACTCCAAAGGGCCCTTGGTAACCATGTATACTTAACTAGGATAAAAAAGATGCTACTCTTGATTTTTCTTATAATTTTCATATCCAGCAATCTACAAAATGTATATTTATGTATATATTGATATGTTTTCATATCTATATTCATACTTGAAACCTTTATGCACGTTTAAGCACTCTTGTGCCTTTGGTGACAGAGCTTTACAGAGGGACTTTTAAGTTGAAGTGTTAAAACACACCCATGAAGCAAGATATCATTCTTTTCAGCAGTTCACTGGCAACATGATGGTCCAGTCAGCTTCACAGCTGCCATTATACAGCTTGTGTTTTTCATGTAGGAATCGGGGAAGGAGCTTGCTGATGCATAGACCCTCATTAGATTTTGAAGCCTATAGACATGACATGGAAGCTCCTGTTGGTTCAAAATAAGTGTCATTTGATAGGCTACAGCCTGAAGGCCATTCTGAGCTCGCTGTTTAGGTGTGTTCACCCGTGCGCTGTGGATATAAGGAGAACAATGAGGTCTTATGAGATAATTTGGAACGACGCAGCAGAAGTTCTTGTAAATTTATTGATGTAAAATGTGTTTTGGACTAAATATTTTTACATAATTGGATTGTTTGGACCTTTGGCAGTGTGACAAATCGAGTGGTATCTGGCTTCATAGGTGGCTCCATTTGGTGTTCCTTTGTTTGTATGCTGGTGGTCTGACAAAGATGTTGATTGTAGCTGCTGTTAGGATTGTATCTTGAATTACAAGATTCTTAGCTTTCCAACAGTATATTGCATGAGTACGTACGTACTACTGACAGCTGTGTAAATGGCAAAGTTCTCCTAATAATATTGCATGAAAGGACATTAAAATTCTGACCACTGGAACGATAGCGCATACATTTCAACCATGTTAATTTAACTGCTATAGTCATTGTACCTATTGTACCTGGCTCAATATTGTTTAAATTAGGTTAATCATAAGGTTTTAATGAGAGGCATAATATTTTCATGTAAACTATTTTAATATTTTTTCTTAAATCTAACCGACCACACAATTTTTTTTTTTCAGGCTCGATTATGTTTAATGTTCTCTGCTGCTTGTTGCAAAACAATTCTGAGAGAGGTTCACAGATCCGCAGTCCAAGCAAAAGCTGATCATGGGCTGCACTAAAAGAAACGCGTTTTGTTGGTAAAAGAATATATGCTGTACACAGTATATGTCCTTGCAAAACTACTGTATCTACTAGCAAGCTGTGTTTGTTCTAATGAAACATGACTGCCCCCTACTGGTCTTGTCTTTCCTACGCCCACAGCATGCCCGTGATACTGCGTGATACCACATGAAATCGCAGGATCTCTTTTCCTTTAACGCACATTTTCAATGGCCACATCTGTACATGCACCATAGGAAATCTTCCAAAATCAGAGTCATATAGACTGTTATATTCTTGTTGTCATAGATACTGTTCCTTAAAATGTTCCAGTCACAAAGATATTACACTGTTGCAGGCAGTTTCACTGGAATGTGGTAGGTATTAAGTCTTCTTTCATTTCTTACATAAAAGTAGTAATCAGGCGACTGCTAACCTTCAGAAACTTTTGATAATTATCTGCACTGAGAGACAAAATAGTGTTTACAAATATTCTGTCAGCACATTTTACAAAGCCTGTGCCTCTGTCGAGTTGCCATGACACATACTAAATGTAATGTATCAGAGAAGGAACTCTGAACTACAGTTCCCAGCAGCCACTGCACCTCACTACATCACAGTCACATGAATACCTATGTCACATGACCACTTGCACCTGAATCACATTCTGGTTAAAGAGCACTCCTGTATATAGCCACAGTTTGCACTGCACTCCTTGTCTTCCGTTTGTCTTTCTTTGCCGTTGGCTTTGTTGCTCTGTTTAGGTCTTTGGTTTATGTTTAGTCTTTGCCATAAGGTCCTGGTGTCTTTTGTGTTGGTCTATTTTTAAACTTATTATCTGCATTCGCATTTGTCACTGTCTCCAAATTGTGACACTAACACTATGTACTAAAAGGTTTTGTACATCTGGCCCTGATTGTACAAAGTGATGCATATCCCACTTTGATGATAAATACATAGTAAACATTTTAAATGCCACATTAATTTGCACTTAAAAAAAAATGATTTGCCATTTCTTAGCTATATAAACAGAGCGGAGTATGAAATGTCAGCGCAAAAAAATTGTAGCAGTCCAGATGAAAAATTCAAGAAGATAGAGAAGACTTTGTGACACTAGATCCATCAGCTTTAATTCCATTGGCCATCAAATGCTTTCCAATGCATTCCTACATTTCACCAGCTCATGTGAGGCAAACGTTTTCTACATCAATGCCTACATGCCAGTTAGTGCAGCTAATTACACTGTGCTGTTATGCTAGTAGAGGTAATCATAAACATAACATGTAAAATGTCATACTTCATTTTGTAAATTCTCTTAAATGCTTCCTGCTAGGTGAAAACTGCTGCCATTTCGTCATGTGAGCATGATTGCATGTTCACTGCCATATATGAGCCACATAACATCACCATAAAATGTCTTTACAGATGTCAAAATATCCTTTATTTATCAAGTTGGCAATATCCAACTTGACAATCTCCGAAGAGCATATCAGGACACTGTCTGCCACTAACGCTGTCAGTTGTGAAGTATGAGTAGCTGTGAGCTTAGTCTGTGGCCTGCAGTGATGATGAAGGCAGCGTGGTAATGTATTAGTTGGTGCTGGCATCACGTTCCTGGTGAATCCAGCCCTCAGATTTATAGCCACAGGGATGCAACCCTCTCAGGAGGATGTGTTGTGTACACTGATTCCAGAGAAACAGGACTGGATTAATAAGGGTGCGTAGTAATGGACTGATATAATGTGATATAAAAACAGCAACACCAGGCAGAGTTTATCACGCTGCCACTGGCCCGTCACACACAGTCAGCCATTAATAACCCAGTTTTTGCTTTACAGCCACGCAAAACCATGTCTTCTCCTGCCAGCATGAAAACAAAGAATTTAAGCTGAAGAATTGATTCAAATGTGAGAAGAGTGGGATGTTCCTAAACCCAGAGGCGGGTTACGTGCTTAATTTGGATAAAAATTCAATAAATAGATTTAAAAATGGCAGGACTACTGAAGTCCTTCACAGCTAAGAGGAAAGTAAGCAAACAATTTCAATACAGTTAACTGAGAAACGTATAAATATAAAGCTTTGAAGGAGCTTAATTGAAAACAGCAGGTATGACAGAACTGTGTGAAATAATCTGAGACTGGGCATACCAATGCAGATCTTGTCTTGAAGACTGTGAGATACAGAAGAAGTATTTTTCAGTGCTTGATGGTAGACAACTCAGAAGGATGTGAAAAATCACCACTGTTTGTCAATGATTAACATAATAACAATCATCTTATGATTATATGATGGTTGACGCACAAGTGTAATAATTAATTGATGCATCATTGTCATTATGTAAACTACATTCTCCTGCTACACCTTGAACTGACTTAGTAGCTAAGCAACACAATACTTAATAGGTACTTGCCTCTCTGTGTTGGTCCATTGGCATTCAGGTAGGAGACTCGCACAAATATTAAAGGACTTAAATAGCTGCATAGCTTTGTCTCACTGACAGTGCAGAGACTTGCTGCATAATATCCACCCTGAGACTTTTTTTTTTTCTTTTAATAAATCCCCCAAAAAAACATAATCCTTAGCACAAGAATCAGCATGTGCCCACTTGATCCATCTTTTTTTTTTTTTTTTTTTTTTACATTATTACAATATAAATTCACTTCTGATCACTGTACATGCACTGAGCTATTCTGGATTCTGCTCCTATTCCACATCACAGTCCTCTTCTGCAGAAATCTCTATTTATGATATTTAATCAAACCCAGCTTAGATGAGCCAGAGCCCTATGACATCATTAAAAGACAGCCACAACACCAATGCCTAACCACCAAGGCAAGACGGAGATAAAGACCCAGAGGGTTACAGAAGAAACGTCACCTCTATATAGGGCTAAGGGATTATCAGCACCACTCAGCCTGCCTGTTCTTAGCTCACACTGTGGTTGTGTCCTTGCCAATACTGCTTTAACTGGTTTATATAGCAAGATTTAAAAGCTCAAACTGGCTGTTTTAATGTTCACACAGTAGAGCCATAACATGGTACTCCTTTTGTTATGTTATGTGTTTTGTGAGACATTTATGACCAGGATTGTTCATTTAGCCTTATTCTCTAATGAATTCCAACACTAAGCACTGATTCTGAGTGCAGGTACCAGCTAGCAAGCTATCTGCCAAGATTTATAGTAATTCACTCACTCCAAATCCTTCATTTAAACATGCTGTAAATGAGGCATGCAATGAGTGCTACTGTTTAAATCAGAACCGAAGTTTGTTTTCTCTGAAATCCTCTTAGACGCTGTGAATGACTTTCATTACTGTGCAATCAGGCACAGACAGTGGACAATGGATGCACTATTATCATTATTGCCATATCAAAGAACAGGCAACCGCCTATTAACCTGAGACAGCACAAAACCAATAAATTCACGATGAGAGCCGAAGTAATAACCCATTTCTCAAGACTTTAACTAGTCATCTTTCCTATCACTGAGGGTCAGTGTGCCTAAAAATATATTAATGGCTTATCGGCTGTCAATAGTCCCATATTTAGTAAGCATTTCTGACTAGTGCAGGAAGTAGAAATAGGATTTAGCTCACTCGACATCAATGGTTTATAAATCTCAGTTTGGCTTTCGTAATGAAGGTTACCAGAAGACGATAGAGGAGAGAAGAGGTACAGGAATGACTGTAAATCAAGCTGAGAAAAAAACACTGCTCAGGAAAGATACTGCTATTTCCAAGCATATTGAGCACAATATGATCAGGGCTTAAAAGCGCTCTGTAAAGAATTAGCTGGCCATGGCTCTGGGAGAGCTAATGTGCATTATCTCCTATATTTATGCCACAAAGAGGCCTGGTGATGGCAAGAACAGGTTTCAACTGAGCCAAACCACCCAGAGCAGTTTGACCTTCTGCTGTTGGCCAATCTGTGTGTGTGTGTGCGTGTGTGTGTGTGTGTGTGTGTGTGTGTGTGTGTGTGTGTGTGTGTGTGTGTGATGTGTGTGCGTCTGTGTGTCTGTGCGTCTGTGTGTCTGTCTGTGTCTATGTGTGCAAAGCAGAGATGTTTGGAAGTATACCCCACTTGTCTGCTGGATCATTTGAAACAGAGAGAGTCAGCACAAACCTTCCTGTTGTTTTATTCATCACTGCAGTACATTTGGCTGGCCTGGAGTATAAGGATGGGAATAGGAGAGGGGAAGTGAGGAGAGGGGTGTACAAAGTAGAGATGAAAATAAGATAGACTGCCATCTCCCCCAAAATAATATAAGCGTTTAACAGCAGTGTTCATTAATACTCATGTTGGAAGCACTGTGCTGTAGAGGTCAGACTTCAAGTGGACAAATCAAGTGTTTGCGTTATACGAAGACCAAATTCAAATGATCTAAATGTGTACTAAAAATAAAGCCAGTGATAATAAAAGCAATGTGTAGTCCAATAAAGTGAGTATAGCTCAAACAATACTCTCTACACTGACAAGATTAGTTTCTGTTATGAAGCAGAAGGTTACAGAAGGCCACTAAATTTAACTGCACACCCAAGTGCACATATGGGCTTAATAAAAGTTATCAATAAAGTACTGAACACTGATGATGTGAATGGTTTTGTATAGAGTAGTTCCACTTCCACTTCATGTCATACAGCCTCAAGTAATACCCAGACTAGCCCTTTATCTCTTCTTTTACATTGAATTTCACAAGCAGTCATCACATACAGTGGTGTGAAAAAGTGTTTGCCCCCTTCCTCATTTCCTGTTCCTTTGCATGTTTGTCACACTT
>JAFFST010050116.1:302545-318800 GCA_022414735.1 Noturus placidus | reverse complement strand
CACAGGGCCATGATGGTTTGGATTTGTTTTCACCTTTAATAATAAACACCTTCATTTACAAATTGCATTTTGTGTTTACTTGTGTTGTCCTTGACTATTGTTTAAATTGGTTTGATGTTCCGAAACACTTAAGTGTGACAAACATGCAAAGGAACAGGAAATGAGGAAGGGGCAAACACTTTTTCACACCACTGTATGTGTTGCTTGACCTTAGTGCAGCTTTTGATACTATAGATCATACTATTCTCCTTGATAGATTAGAAAATGTTGTTGGTATTAAGGGAACAGTCCTCTCCTGGCTCAGGTCTTATCTGACTGATCGTTGCTTTTTACTTTATATATGCTGCCTCTAGGTCAAATTATCTGTAAACATTGAATTAGCTTCCACTGTTATGCTGGTGAAACACAGCTGTATGTTTCAGCGAAGCAAGAGGGGAGACACTAGCTTAGTAAAATTGAGGTAGGTGTAAAGGACATTAGACGTTGGATGGTAACTAACTTCCTTTTACTTAATTCTGATAAGACAGAAATACTTGTATCAGGACCACGTGTAGCTGGAAGTAAGCTTTCTGATCACATCGTTAATCTGGATGGACTTCCTGTTTCATCATGTGCAGCAGTAAAAGACCTTGGAGTGATTATTGACTCCAGTCTATCATTTGATGCTCATGTAGAGAATATTACTATGATAGCCTTCTTTCATCTCAGAAATATTTCTAAGATAAGAAATATATTGTCACTACATGATGCAGAAATATTAGTTCATGCATTCGTCACCTCTAGACTAGATTACTGTAATGCCTTACTGTATGGATGTTCCAGTAGGAGCATAAACAAACTCCAGTTGCTCCAGAATGCAGCTGCTAGAGTCCTAACTAGAACCAGAAGATACAACCACATCACCCTGATCTTATCAACACTTCATTGGCTCCCAGTGAAATCTCGCATTGATTATAAAATACTATTATTAACCTATAAAACACTAAATGGTCTCGTGCCACAGTATCTAAGCAACATTTTGGTTTTCTATGATCCGCCACGTCTACTTAGATCAAAAGGTGCAGGCTATTTGGCGGTACCTTGAATAGCGAAGGCTACAGCAGGGGCAAGAGCTTTCTCTTATAGAGCCCCACAGTTATGGAACAGTCTTCCAATTAGTGTTCGGGACTCAGACACAGTCTCAGTGTTTAAATCTAGGCTTAAAACATATTTGTTTATTCAAGACTACCCTGACTAGACTTTCTGTTATGCTAAGCACAGTCTTAATAATCTTCTCTCTCCCTCTCTCCTTCTGTCAAGCTACACATAATGAGTAATTTATGGAGATAATAGAGATTCTGATCCACTCTGCTCGCCAAACCTGCCTGCTCCGTTTCGGATGTCCAACCTCTGGATGGAGCTCTCATCTACTCCAATTCCAGATTGATGTTGATATTTCTGTAAAGCTGCTTAGAGACAATGTCTATTGTAAAAAGCGCTATACAAATAAAATTGAATTGAATGGGTGTGATGGTCAGATGTCCACAAACACTGCCATTTAATGTATGAAGTTTAATAATATTGTGTTGGATTCTGAATTTACATACCTTTACTTTTTGGTTTCTAAACTTTGAAGAGTGAAATTCTCAAAGTAGGATATCCTTAACAAGGGTAGTAATGCTGCTATAAAAAAGAGTGAATTTAATTAAAAGCTTCATTAGATGCAGGAGAAACTATAAGTTAAAATCAAGGATTTACTTTCGAAAAGTAAAGAAAACTGGGGGGAAATGCACCACTTTAGCTTTTTTTTTGTAATTGACACAAAGTCTCTACCCTAAAAGCTTCTTCCTTTGACTGGTCCATCTTTATATTTATTCTGACAAAAAAAAAAAAAAAACTAGGCTTCTGTGTCTATAATCTATAAACAAGCAGCAGAAATATCTTACTTATGATGTATCTGTGTCTACACACAAAAAAAATATTTTTTGGGGTGGTGAATACGGAAAGCATATTCCAGCAGTGTAAAAAATTATAGAAATCAGAAAAATCATAATTGTGCATTATGCATTTTATAACAAGTCAGCTAGTCTGGGCTATTAGAGCTCCATATCCAAAATTGGTTTAAGCTCTACATGGTGCCACATTGCTTGCCAAAGCAGGAGCAAACAGGACCTAGAGATAGTGTCATTAATGGCTGTATAAGGTGCAAGAAAAGTGTCATTCTCTCCCACCGAATGGTACTTCTTGCCAGTTCATTCATGCCACATGGAAAGCCAATGTATATAAACATTATTCACAGGAAAGAAAGCTGGGGATGCTGGGAATGAAAATACCCTTTGCACCAGATGTCAACTTCAGATGGCCATTTGAACAAAAAACAGTAAATGCACTGTGTATAGAAAGCTTTACAAAACATTACAGTTATATGTTCCCTGCAGTATTGAGTTTAATAAATTGTGTGTAGGTTAACTGCCAGTTTCAACTCACTTTTTGTTCAATGATAATTTTTTACAGGCTGTTTGCATGTATTAGACTGGTCTGCTTGTTTGGAGACACTGAGCACAATTAAATTTGTCTTGATGCTTATTGAAGAGTTTTGATCGTTGGTTTATTCTGTTAGTTTCTATGGATACCAGTGAATTGTTTTAGAGGACACAAACTTATTGTGTCTTTAAACTGAATTTGTGCTTTCCACACAGGAACATGTCGACAATGTCAATAAGCTTGCCACCCAAATGGTTATAAATTATGTTTCTAGGCAACTGGAAAATATACAGTAAATTAATTAACTAGCATAAACTAGCTCATTTTAGGGGCACACAATTTAGCCAGCAAACAAATTAAGTCTTTACATGGGCAGTAGAAATAAGACAAAAGCAGGCATATCAATATTTTCCTGTTGTTGTGTGTTTTATGTGTTGGTAAATTATGAAGAAAAGACCCCAACGGACTAACGGATATATAAACATCAACACCAAGTCACGTGTTAATTCTGAGCTATGAGAATTTCTAATTCTACAAGAAGAAGAAGAAGAAAAAGAAAAGTACATAATCAGCTTTTGTTATACAGTGTCTTTCTCACACTCATGGATGCTATGAAATGTCCTCTTGCTAATGACAGCTTCTTAAACCACACATGCATTATGTAATTTAAGCACATTAAAGTCTTTTGAACTTTGGCTATAGGTCAAACTCAAGACCTATATAAAACAAATAAGCTGAAGGCAAAAACTAGTTTCCTGTGCAAAATTATAGTTATTATTGTTTAGTCTATTTTAATGCCTGTACATGATTAATGTGACAGCATTCCTCTGCATTATCATTCTTCTTTAAAAGCAGTATGATGCGGGTTATCACACTGGCCATTATTTTATTACTCCTGACATACTGTATTTCACTTTTATCACTACCATTATTTAGAAAAACGTGGGCTGGTGCTTTACCTCGTGCTTTTTCTCTACAAATCTTAGGTACAGCAGATTAAAATTTTACCTCAGCTATGATTCTCTAGAATTGGCCACAAATGTGCTTTAGGTAAACATTCAACGTGTTCCTATATTCTAAGAACCAATCAAGGCGAGAGATCACAAATAAATAAATTAGAACCTTTTTTCATATTTAATGTTTTTAAATCTAAATTGTCAAGATTGTGCATTCTGAATCTGTGGATTCAGATATATGAATGAATCTACAGCCATGGCCAAAAGTTTGCGATCACTTTACATATATAATATATAGAATAGTGATCGCAAACTTTTGGCCATGACTGTATATACCACTCTAACTGTTAATGTAATGTTATTGCCTCTGTTCTACAATAAGCTGGAGTAATGTGCTGATTTTTTCCCACTAATATTATAATGTATAAATTAACAACATTTGTCTACCACTTATTAAAATCTTTAACATATTGAAATATTTCTCATTTCTCCATCACGAAGCTGTCACAAGGTTGTGTTGGACTTTATCAGAATCGAGTATTCAGACAGGCCATGGAGAAAACACAAACACACACACACACACACACACACACACACACACACACACATTATAAAGTGTTTGGACCTGACCATAACACTCATGTGGGTTTTCCCCAAACTGTTGCCACAAAGTTGGAAAATGAGCTGTAAGCCATAATCATTAAGATTAAAACAGAAAAAGCCAGAAATATTTCACTTTATGTGTAATGAATTTGGAATAATTGAAAATTCCAATTTTTGAATTAAATTAAAGAAAATAATGAACTTTACCATGATATAATTAAAAAAATAATAATTCCCTCTTCTGTTTAAACATAATGTTACTCCCTGCTGTGTTATATTACAGAGGGAGATGGACATTTTTTTGTGTGAAGTGTCTGGGAGTGAAGCATGCTACAGCAGCCCTTGAGGGGCGCCTCACAATGAAGCAGCTCCGCTTTTGTCACTCTCTGTCTCAGCTAATGGGAGCTGGTTTTCAGACTTCAGGGCCGACCTCTGTCAAGCCGGCCAGCTGGCTCAGATCCTGGGGGTCCATATGGATCTGTAGGAGAAGACAGTGATGAGCGCTGCTCTATCCCTTGCTCTTTCCTCCTGATCCAACTCTCTGACACCGGGTTTTGGAGCTTGCGAAGTGACTTCTCCTTCCATTATGGAGAGTCAACCCACCCTATCTGACTCTGAGTAGCCAGAGGGGGGAGCCAGTGCATCATTGGAGGGTGGCTCTCAGTCCTATAAAGAGCTGCTCAAAGTGATCACTATGGCTGTTGAGAAATTAGAATTAGACTGACCCAGGGAAGAGGAACGGGCTAGTGGCAGGTTGGAGAAGGGCATTCTTCCCAGCAAAACAAAAACTCTTTCACACCACAGAAAACTCCACTTTTTTTCCAGAAATGCACCATGAAATATTGTGAAAGTTGTACACCAGGCATATGTATAATCTGTGGCGTCGGATTATTCAGCCATCATGGGAAATAAACAGTATGGCTATGTTCCTATGCTGAAGGTGGAGGAGGTGCTTGCGAGCTACCTGTCTCCATTGACAGCAGCAAAATTGGTGGGGCGGCTTTGCCATCTAAGTCATGTAAGTCCACCTCAGTGTTGGTTGGCAAAGCCTATGCAGCAACAGGTCTTTGACCACAAATTTGTCTCTTCGTGTGACCAAGCAAACGGCCTGGCATATCGGATGTGGATGTGTTCGTCTCCGAGGAGACAACACACTACCCGCTGTGGTTCGCCCTCACTCCTTCCACACCATTAAGGCTAGACACCATGGTACACATGTGGCCGAGGTCATGTCTGTACACCTTTCCCTGATCGTTCTGCTCCCACAAGTTCTAGCAAGAGTTCACGAAGACCATCTACATTTGCTGCTAGTAGCGCCTTATTGGCCAGATCGAATATGGTTCTCACAGATAATGTCTCTACTGGACGGTACTTCCTGGGAGACTCCCATTTGCAGGGATCTATTGTCTCAAGTCAGAGGGTTGATTTATCACCCTCGGGCCGGAACTATGAAAACTGTGGGTCTGGCCCCTGAGGGGCACCAGCTCATAGATTCCAGTCTCTCAACCAAGGTTGAAGAAACCATGTTAAATGCTAGGGCTCCATCCACGAGAAAATTGTGTTCAAGGAATTTTGTGAGGAATGTCAGTTAGACCCAGTGAACTGTGCAATAGCTACAGTCCTGGAGTTCTAACAGGAATGTTTCTCAGCAGAGTTGGCTCCATCTACAACTGGAGTCTACATGACCACCATTTCAGCCAGCCACACCCCTATTGATGGAGCTTCTGTGGGGCAACATCCTCTATTATTGAGGCTTATGCATGGTGTCAAATGGCTGTGGCCCATCTGCAGACCACGCATACCTTCCTGGGACTTTTCTGTGGTCCTCGAAGGTCTGCCAGGCACCCCATTTGAGTCAGCCGCAGAGAAGCTCTCTTTTATGACTCTAAAGGTAGCTCTTTTGCTGGTCATAACATCGCTCAAGCAAGAACGAGATCTACAAGCTCTCTCTGTTGCCCCTTCCTGCCTTGACTTTGCCCTTGGATTAGCCAAGGCCTTCCTATGTCGTAGGCTGGATTATATTCCTAAAGTGCCTAAATCTACTGCCCAGCTGATAGTGTTGCAGCCTTTTTGCCCTCCTCCGTTTCTTACATCGGAACAAAAAAAATTGCACCTATTGTGTCCAGTAAGGGCTCTTTGCACTTATGCACTTAGGGCGGCTGTGGCTCAGTCGGTAGAGCGGGTTGTCCACTAATCCACTAACCGTGGGGTTGGCGGTTCGAATCCCGGCCCGGGTGATCCCATGCCGAAGTGTCTTTGGGCAAGACACTGAACCCTAAGTTGCCCCCAATGGCAAGCTAGCACCTTGCATGGCAGCTCTGGTGTGTGCTGGTCTGCTTTGGCAGTGACAGTAGAGGTGATGCCGTGTCAAAGAAGTGCATCGCTAATTGGATAGTGGAAGTAATCTCTATTGCTTATGAGGCACGTGGTCTTGCTATGCCTCTGGGCATAAGGGCTCATTTCACTAGGGGGGTCGCCTCATTTATCTTTATCTAAAGTAGTACTCTTACAGGATGTGGGTGCTGCGGTGGGGTGGTCTATGCCACACACATTCATTCGGTATTACAGCTTGGACATGGATCTCACCCCAGGCTCGAGGGTCTTGTAGTGACCCTCAGGAACAGGGTTACATGCATACCCCAGAAGTTTTTTATGCAATACCCACCTGCCTACACTACCATTCAATCCCTGACACAGTTGGCTTTCGGGCAGAACTCAAATTGACGTATTAAAAGCCTGTTGTCTTATGAGCCTTAAACTGTCATCTCATTAAAACACATTGTACTGTAATCTGCCGAAGGATGCCAGAAATGCACAGTGTGGACGAGTGAGCTTCTAAGTTTTTAGGATAAGCACAGTCTCATCTCAGCACACATCCACGTGCTGCTGCTCTGTTGTGCTATTCTCAATCAGCAGTTGGTTAAACGTGTACCAGAGCTCTACTGAAAAGCGTCAACTGTTTTCCCAAGCACAATTATACATTCAAGGTTCCATCTGTTTAAAAGCAATTACTTTGATTGTTACTTTTTTGTTTTTGTGCATTTTCCTGGAAAAATGAGAACCACCTTGCAAAAACTTTATTAAATCTTTACTAAAGATTTATTAAATCTTCCGCAAGGAAGCACAAAGAAAGTGAAAGACATGTCAAATGAATCCCACAAAAGAATGAAAAATTAGGGAGTTCCTAGCAACTCTCATGATAACAAATACTAGCACAAATATTTCCTGATCACTCGTTTACCCTTGTAGGATTAATTAGGTCATCTGAAAAGGTGAATAGCAGGAGCAATGCAGAGAAAGAAAAATAAATGCCTCCAGTTTTCAAACCTGCATGTACAAAATAAGCTAACATATCTGACTGGGACTCAAGCATCTGGGGGAAATCAAAACGCATTGAAGTGTCAGGCTGAATTTCTCAGAAAGGCCTAACACCAAATTCAGCTGTAGCAGATAACATGAAAGAGTGCTGTGTATGGTAAATTTCTTTTCCACTCTATTGTTTAAGCACCATACATTTTCATCTCCACATACAGGTAGATTTTCTGGACCTATAGGCTAGACAATTGTTCTTCAAGTCCTTGTATCTGCAATTAATCTCAGATCCGATACTAATCTAATTCTATGTAGCATGCTGAACTGTTGTGTACAGTGTTGATATATCGCAGTCTGATCTCACTATGTGGGGGAAGATAAGACTGGAGGATTTTTAAAATTATTTCTCAGAAAGCAGAATCTAACAAAACAGGTTTGTAGTTGTGCTCCTGGGTGTGAGAAGGTGGATGAACCCAATGAATATAAGGTCTCTGCTTTTTTGCTGCACTGATAGAATACCATTCAACATCTCTCTTCAAAATGGTGTCAGCTTTCCACCTTTCAGCAGTCACTACTATTAGATCCTAGATTTTAAGGTTAACAAAGCACCTATATGATTCTCTGTGAAAAATGCCACAGACTACAGTGGGATTCCCTGCCACCTGTGTTTGCTGCTCTTGATACTGATTTAAAAAAATAAATATTAGAAATACAACATGAAAGTTCTAGTTTAATACCCTCATGGAGCATTTGGACTGGACATCTTTGTTCAGGGGACAGGTGGTACAAAATGTGAAGGGAGAAATGAGGAATCGCATGGGTGTCTATGAATATCCAGTTTAAAATCTGGCAGGAAGGATGGCATGCAATGCTGTACCCATTTGAGAATTCTCCAGTAAAGTAAAGGGTTTTTTTTTATGCCAGCTGAAATGCACCCAACTCAAATGACCTGTCAAGGCATAATGAGGTCCCTGTACCAATGTGACATTATAAATAATGAACTAATTCCCATCATCCAGGGGAAAAAAAGCGCTTAGACAAGAGCAAGCTGGATTTTGATGTCCCCACAGAGCTGTGACTTTGCAACATCCTGCTCACTTCTGCTATACCAAATGCCCAGGAGATGCCTTCCCAGCCTTAACAGGCACAAGGGAGACTCTCTGGTATTGTAACCCACTTGTTAAAACTTAATGATTTAAAGAAGCCAATTTATTATATCCCACTGCTCCTGTGACCCAGATAGGGGAATTTAAATAGGGATTTAAAATGAAGAGGGCACATTAATTGAAACAGATTCCTCTCAATTATTAACATCTTGCACAGAATGCTCACGAGTGCTAGATTTATTCAACTGTATGTCTCTTGAACATCTCGAAGTTCTAATGAGGGTCTTAATCTAGTCTTAGCTTGATATTTAGGAAAGTACAAAACTGTATCCTGCTTTCCAAAAATGCAAACATGGACATGAGCAAGCTCTTCCAAACCGAAGACAAACACAACACACCTAACAGCAGCACACTTCTAAAGAGACATCACCTTAATGAGTTGAGCTTGTTCTCAACCAACCAATAACCAATGTGAATGTGCTGCCCTGTGTAGGCAGGTTTGGTAAAGTGACATTTCTATAAATCACAAGAAGGGGTTATATTGGTGTTTAGAGATTTCTTTCATGTGTGTAAAATGAATAAACAGAACAATTTTATCTTATTAAATGGAGATGTTAAAATTATTTAAACAGGTTTTAGATATGTGTATTTTTGTGTTTACATTTACATTTACATTTATTCATTTAGCAGACACTTTTATCCAAAGCGACTTACAAATGAGAAAATAAAAGCAAAGCGATATATCAAGCAGGGAACAATACAAGTAGTGCTACCATACAAGATCCAAGATCCACAATTGAGTTCCAGAATTAGCAAAGTGCGCAGAGTAGAGATGTAAGTGCAATTCTTTTAAATTATTATTTTTTTATTAATTTTATTTATTTATTTATTTATTTATGAGTTGGTTTGGTTTTTTGAAGATGGTGAGAGATTCTGTGGTCCTGATTGAGGTTGGAAGTTCATTCCAACACTGAGTGTTAAGCCACGCTGAGTTGGAACTACTAAGCATCGGTTGCTAATCGATCGCAGATTGTGTGAGGGAATGTAAGGCCTTGAATTTGATGTGGGCAGCTACAGGAAGCCAGTGGAGGGAGATGAAGAGGGGTGTGACATGGGTTCTCTTGGGTTGGTTGAAGACGATGCGTGTTGCAGCATTCTGAATCATCTGAAGTAGTTTGATGGAGCTGGCAGGGAGACCTGAAAATAGTAAGTTTCAGTAGTCCAGTTTTGAGATAACAAGAGCCTGGACTAGTATCTGCGTAGCCTGTTCGGTGAGGTAGGGTCTGATTTTCTTGATGTTGTACAGGATGAACCTACAGGACCGTGCAGTTGTTGAGATGTGGTCTGTAAAGGTCAAGCTGTCATTAAGAGTCACCCCAAGGTTCCTGGCCATCCTGTCTGGCTTGAGTGTGGTTGAGCTGAGCTGTACAGTGAGGTTGTGGTTGATTGAGGGAAAGGGTGGGATGATGAAATGCTCAGATTTTGCCAGGTTGAGCTAAAGATGATGTTCCCTCATCCAGACCGAGATATCCCACAGGCAAGCAGAGATGCGTGTAGAGACGGATGGATCACAAGGCTGGAAGGACAAATAGAGCTGGGTGTCGTCAGCATGAGACTCAATCACCTGCCCTAGAGATGTAGTGTATATAGAAATTAAAGACTTTAGTTAACTACAATTGGGTGGCCAAACATTAAGTTATCGATGTTGCTGGTTTGGCATCACAATGATGTTAAAATATATTCTGGTTCTTTGCCAGCAGTAACACAGTAAAGAATCAACCTACTTTTACTGAGTTGAGGCCGAGGCATGTGCAGGAGCCAGTTGTGCGAGCGCTCAGCAGATGCAGACTTTTCGGTTATTTAAGACTATAATTTCTACTCTATATTTTCTCAAAATCTCTAAACTTTTCTATCCCTTTTTAAATGAAAAGAAAAGAGAAAGAAAGATCGAGTGAGAAAGAATTCAGAAAGTGTGTTACGCTTTGCTCCTGATTCATCACGGGAGGAGACAGACATGCTTTCTGTGTGAAGTGTTTGGGCGGGGAGCATGCGATGCCAGCCGTCGAGAGGTCTGACTGTCAGCATTGTGAACAGTTCACAAATAGGCAGCTCCACTCACGTCTTGCTCTCTTCTCGTCCGAAGGGAAGTTGGGTTTCAGAGCCTTGCGGATCTGGGCTGGCCGCTGCCGAGGGATCCAGCCGGCTCAGGTCCTGGGGATCTCGTATGGATCTGGAAGAGGAGCCGGAGAGGAGTGCTGCTCTATCCTACATGCATAGGATCGATCCTATCAACTTTGAGCAAGATAATGCTAGGTCTGGGCATCCCCTCCAGTCTCTACGAGAGATTGTTTGGCCTTATAGTAGCAGCAGCCAATGTCATATCGTTGGGCCTATTGCACATGAGACCATTTCAATGGTGGCTGAAAAATCGGGGGTTTCAACTGAGGATGAAACCACTGAGAGTAATCAGTGTCACGTGGCGATGACTAGATAGATAGATAGATAGATAGATACTTTATTGATCCCCCAGGGGGAAATTCAAGGTCCGAGTAGCTCAAGGCATCACACACACAATACAACATACAACACAGTAAGATAAAAAAAAGACAGACTGTGAAATAGAGGTAGGGGTTGTGCATGTGGGCTAATATAGTCCATGAACAGTGTAGACAAATTGTACAAGTGGGCTAATGTAGTCCATAAACAGTGCAGACAGTGTAAACAGTAAAAAACAGTCACACAGTGGGCCAGTACACAATATTGCAAAGGTGTATGAGATGGTCAACATACATTGTTATAGAAGGTCAATGGTGCAATAGCCTACATGCTTTTAGTATTTGGACTTGTCCCCAGTTTCTAGCCTCGGGTAATGACAGACGCCTCCCTCATGGGCTGGGGTGCAGACTTAGATCCTGTCCAGCTTAACGGTCATTGGAGCGGCCCTCATCTGGAATGGCATAAAAATCGCCAAGAGATGTGGGCCGTATTCCTAGCACTGAAATTATTTCAGTTGAGAGGTCACCATGTGTTAGTTGTGTCAGACAACAAAGCGGTGGTCTCATATATCAACCACCAGGGAGGGTTACGTTCACGCCTCTTTGTTCAAGCAGGCACAACTAATCTTTCTCTAGGCAGAGGGAAAGTTCTTGTCAGTGAGTTCAATGTACATTCTGGGCAGCTGGACTGTGGGGGCAGACTACATCCTGTTGAGGCGGGGTCTCAGGCCCGGGGGCTGTAGGCTTTATCCACAAGTGGTGGAGTCCATACGGAGGAGGTTCGGACAAGCGGAAGTGGATGTGTTCGCCTCCGAGGAGACAACACACTGCCTGCTGTGGTTCCCCCTCACTCCTACCGCACCATTGGCGCTGGACGCCAAGGTGCACATGTGGCCGAGGTCACATCTATATGCTTTTCCCCCGATCGCTCTGCTCACACAAGTTCTAACACGAGTTTGCCAAGACCGTCTATGTCTTCTGCTAGTAGCACCTTACTGTCCAGCTCGAATATGGTTCTCAGAGATAATTTCCCTGCTCAACAATACTCCTAGGGAGATTCCCATCCACAGGAATCTGCTGTCTCAAACCGGAGAACTGATTTATCACCCTGGGCCAGAACTACGGAAACTGTGGGTCTGGCCCCTGAGGGGCACCAGCTCATAGATGCTGGTCTCACAACTGAGGTTGTAGAGACCATGTTAAATGCTAGAGCACCATCCACATGGAAAGTGTATGCGCTCAAGTGGCGGCTTTTTCTCTTATGGTGTGAGGAACGTCAGGTAGACCCAGTGAACTGCACAATAGCTACAGTCCAGGAGTTCTTATAAGGACGTTTCTCAGCGAGGTTTGGCTCCTTCTACAATCAGGGTTTACGTGGCTGACATTTCAGCCAGCCATGCCCCTGTTGATGGAGACTCTGTGGGGAAACATCCTTTAACTTCAAAGTTCATGTGTAGTGTCAGGCGGCTGAGGCCCATCTGCTGGCCGTGCATACCTTCCTGGGACCTTTCTGTGGTCTTGGAAGGTCTGTCAGGGGCCCCATTTGAGCCCTTAGAGTCAGCCTCTGAGAAGCTAATGACTCTAAAGATAGCTCTTCTTCTGGTCCTGACATCTCTCAAGTGAGTGGGAGATTTACAAGCTCTCTCTGTTGCCCCTTCCTGCCTTGACTTGGCCACTGGATAAGCCAAGGCCTACCTGTGTCCTAGGCCGGATTTTATTCCTAAAGTGCCTACATCGGCTGCACTCCCTGTGGTGTTGCAGGCTTTCTGCCCTCCTCCTTTCCTCACACCGGAACAAGAGAGGATGCACCTGCTGTGTCCAGTAAGGGCTCTCTGTACTTATGTCCACCGCTCCACCCATTGGCGTAAATCAGAGCAGCTGCTGGTCTGCTTCAGTATTAGTAGAGGTGAGGCTGTGTCAAAGGATGTGTGTGCTGCTGCAGGATGGTCTATGCCGCACACATTCATTCGATACTACAGCCTGGATTTTCATTCCACCCCGGGCTCGAGTGTCTTGCAGTGACCCTCAGGCTTGGGTATTTTCGTTCTCATACTATTATGCTGAACGCACCATCGAAGTTCCCTTTGAAAGGTTACGCATGTAACCCTGTTCCCTGAGAAGGGAATGAGACGTTGTGTAGCTTTCTCATACCAGGGCAAACCTGTGAATTGCATCTTCGCTTCAGATAATAGAGGATGACTGCGTGGTTCCCAGGTGCCATATATACTGTATATATATATATATATATATATATATATATATATATATATATATATATATCACGTGGCGTGCTTAACTGCCACGTCAATGCAGGCCTATAAATAGAGGCATGATTTTACACAAGGTTCAGATACTGGTCATGCGCGCAAGGGCGCTCCGATGCTGTTATGCTAAACACAATGTCTCTTGCCCTTCTCAGGGAACAGGTTTACATGCGGAGTCCAGACGTTTCTTGTGATTGACCTTGTTTCTCGTTTCCTCATTTTTGATGACAGCCTAGCCCAGTTTATGCCCGTTTGCCAATCGCCTGACCCTTAGCCTGTCTTGACCACATCTCTGTATTACAATTTGGATTTGTCTTCCTGCCTCTCTCCTTAATAAACGTCTTTATCTGCATTTGCATCCATACTAAACTCCATTAGGTCCCAGAACGTTACAACAATGATTATTTTTACTTTTCTTTTTGTTTTTACCAATAAAGGGGTTGAAACGGAAACATCAACATCCTCTGATGCTTAGCAGGAAAACAAGGTGTGTAAATGTTTTTTCTTTCTTTCTTTTTTTTTTTTTTTTTTTAACAATTACTGTGAATCTCTACCAATACTTATTTGAATATTTAATTCAAATGCAACCCAAGGCTTTGGATGAAACCTCTTGATGGACTTTCTTTTTAAAAACTACTAGTAAATTATTATGTTTATGTTGTTATTCTTATGTTATTTAGTTGAATATTACTGTCTATTTGGTTAGATATAAACTGATTCAATGATTTCAATCAATCCAATCAACCTTGTGTTATGTCATATCTACATAAACAGGGACAATATATTTAATTAACTGTTTGATTTTTAATTATGGCTTTCCTGCAACTAAAAAAAATGGTGAATCAATTTACAGCATAGTTTTTCTTGTAAATATTAACCTCAAGAAATAGTAAATTACGACTGATTTCTTCAGCTGAGGAGGTGTCTTCATAAACCATTTTCATAAACTACCGAAGAAAGTGCTCATTTACTGTATTCCAAAATATATTTAATCAGTGCTTTATCCTGGAGTCACAGTGGATCATATTCCTGGTACACTGGTGTGAGGTAGGAATACACTCTGGATGGGACCCTGCTCTACGCATAACATAAAATGTCATTTACAGTATACTGAGTAATACTAATTTCATTTTGGTATTTGGTAAATAGTGAGCACTACTTGTTAAACTGGTGGTTAGTTGATGCTATTACTTTATTAATATATTGCTGAAACTACTACCCCTTACTTCAATAGAATGTTTTCTGGAAATTTACTTGATCCACTCCTGCTTTATTACTTATGGCCTGCCTGAGGGGAATCATCTTTTTTTTTGTTATCTTCTATTATTACTATCATAATTATATATAACAATCTTTCACAGTAATATATAGTACTATCAACTACTTTTTTATTGTCTTAATACAAATTCAGGCTCTAATCTGGGTAAAAGTGTGTATTTTTCCATTCTCTGGTGGATCTGGCTTGCTATTTGGCCCATAATCATAGTTTAACTGCTGATATTTGGCCATGATATTTTTCTGCAGCACTTAGTGTTTAAATGTGGCAGAAATGTGTTTATCAGGAGTGTTGCTTATGTGATGCCACTTGAACTCATAATGCTTGCATAATGGCCTCACCGATTTTACTCCATGAAGGTGTCATGGACATTTAAACAAAACATATTTTGTGGAGGTCACAGCATTTTAACCTTTCTAGTATCCTGAATTACTGCACAAGACCTGGACAATAGGAAAAAATACACTAGAGATCATTTGGAAATTATATCCAGATACAATCTGGCAATATTATAAACTGTAGGCTACTCCAATCAGCCTCAACATTTAAACCACCAACCTAATATATTGTAGGTCCCCTTTGTGCCATTAAAACAGCTCTGACTCAATGAGGCATGAACTCCACAAGACCTCTGAAGGTGTGCTGTGGTATCTGGCACCAAGACCTTAAGAGCAGATACTTTTAATCCTGTAAATTGCGAGGGGGACCTACAGTGGGTGGCTGTTGGTAGAGCGGGTTGTCCACTAATCGTAGGGTTGGTGGTTCGATTCCCTGCCCACATGCCGAAGTGTCCTTGGGCAAGACACTGAACCCCAAGTTGCTCCCGATGGCAAGTTAGCGCCTTGCATGGCAGCTCTGCTACCATTGGTGTGTGTGAATGGGTGAATGAGACGCAGTGTAAAGCACTTTGGATAAAAGTGCTATATAAGTTCATCATTTACCATTTATTTCTGAGTCATAAACAATGCAAAACCATGTGTTTTTTGTCTGTATAAAACCAAACAAATGAAAAACTCCAAACATAGGTTTAATATTGTAAACAAAATGTACTATACTTTTGCCATATCTTAAAATAAAAACATACATTTATAAATTCTCCCAAAAAAGAGAAAGTGGCACATGTAGCAACACAACAACCCTGAACACACAAGGTGTTCTACCAAACAACGGTTAAAGAAGAATAAAGTTAAAGTTTTGGAATGGCCAAGTCAGAGTCCTGATCTTAATCCAATAGAAATGTTGAGGAAGGACCTGAAGCAAGCATGTTCATGTGAGAAACTCACCAACAGTGGAAACCCACCAACATCCCAGAGTTGAAGCTGCTCTGTACTAAGGAATGGACTAAAATTTCTCCAAGCTGATGTGCAGGCCTGATCAACAGTTATCAGAAACATTTAGTTGCAGTTATTTTGCAACTCACAGATATGTAATACAGGATCATTTTCCTCAATAAATAAGTGATATAATTCATAATAATACATGATATAAATATAAATCTCTGTCTCCTTTGTTTAATCAGGTTCTCTTTATCAACTTTTCAGAAAATCTGATATTGTAGGTCAGATTTATGCAGATATATAGAGAATTCTAAAGGGTTCACAAACTTTCAAGCACCACTGTAATTGCTATAATTGTTGATATAATTTTTGTCTAGTGCTCCTGAGTTGCACAACAGAACAACTTTCTCCCTATTATCTGGAGTTCGGTTCCTGATAATGCCAAAGCCATTCAAGGCAGAGAGTCCAAGAGAGCGAAAGTAGCCATACTCTGTGTGTGTGTG
>JAFFST010050116.1:279245-302525 GCA_022414735.1 Noturus placidus | reverse complement strand
ATATTATTATTTTGGATACGCTTTTCAAATCCATTTCAAACTCAAGATTCATACTCTCTGTCACCAGACAATAGGTGAAACATTTTTAAAATAGCCCAAGCAGTGCCTAACAGTCAATAGCACACAATAGCCACTGGACATATGAATATGCACATACAGTAATAAGCAACCTGCAGTATCATGCAGATTTATTCACATGTTATAGGAAGTTGTTTTGTAAATTGCTCTGTCTATTGCATATAGCCACATTATTATTCACCTACATCCAGTACAACACTTTTGTGCTTAGCGAAACTTGACCTCTGATCCCATGCTGCTCTCACTGTGCCAAAACTGCCACCTTCTCATGCCAGTAATTCATGAGTGCCATCTCTGCTTTTGGGCAAATTATTAACCCTCATGGGCCAGCAAGCATGCTGTCTGTACTTCAGCACCCCTCTCCTATACTGAGTGGCTAGGCAGTAAATTTCTTTTATGTCATCATTACTTAGAGGGAACCTTTGCTCTCATCAGCTGCATCAGTCACAGATACAGGGATCATACTTAGTGGCTTTTCCTTAGAAGTGCAATAGGAAGAATAGTTATATGTTACAGCAAGTCTTTATAGAGCACAGTAACTACATGGTATTACATATTGTGTTCTGTGCCTTGATGTTTATATCACCTACCTGTACACACAAATATGTGCTGCAACATGTAAGATTCAGAACACAATATACAAAAGAATAATCTAAAAAAAAAAAAAATCATTGCTGGTCATGAACTAATAAATATGTTTTAAATGCTCTGGATGTATTTCACTGCCCTTATGCCCTAACGTCCAGTTCTGTGGAATGACAAAGGAACTAAATTACTTGTCAAATGCCATCTGAGTCTAGCAGCCCCAATTAAGACCTGCAGTTCTATTCAGGTTATGTGAATAGAATGTGGCAAAATACATTTGAAACTGGAAATAAAGTAAAGAAAATCAAGAGCAGTGACCTCTTGCATTGCAGATAAAAGTGAATCATTTAATCTGAGATTAAATTAAGATAAGCAAATCAGTCTTTATAGTGCAAAAAGGAAATGCTGACAGGAAATGCCAGAATCACTCAAGCAGTTCACATAAACATGAAATACTGTCAAACCCAGTAGTCATATGGAAGAAATCCTGCATAAACTCATGCTAAAATGTATTTGTGCTATTGTATTTGGGTAGGAAAATCTCCTTTCCCTGAGACAGGAAGACTGAAATCTACTTAATGTTACATATTTAAAAATACATCAGAAATTTTACACTGTGCAAATTGTAGCCGAATTTTGCTGTCACACAAGAATTCTCTGCCCATGAGTTGAAGTGCTTATTGAACGTGTTCATCAGTGGCCGATTTAGTGCTGTGGTAACCCAAGATAGGAAAAAAAAATTAAAAATGTATTAAAATATCACTGTGTAACCACTGTTACTATACTCATCTTGAACACTCCAATAGGCTAATGGCATAGGATTACTCATAACTCATGAAACAGCTACAAATAAGTTGTCATGATGGCAAAATTCAAATGAAACATGCTAGTGCCAAAGAAGAAATATCCTTATTATCTTCAGCTAGAGACACCTAAACAGAATGTTTCTGTGTTTCTGCATGAGTCCACATAACACTGATTGATACATCTAATTTTCACAGTAATTTTCTTTAATCTCAGGTCTACCATCATCATTGTACAACCCCAATTCTCGAAATGTTGGGACAGTATGGAAAATGCAAAAGACAAACAAAAAGGGTTATTTGAAAATACAATTCACCCAGTACTATATTAAAAACACATTACTTGATGTTTTACATTGTGAATTAAATTTTTTTTTTAATATACACTCATTTCAAATCTGATGACAGTCCACTGTTTACCACTGTGTAACATCACCTTTTTCTTTTAAAAAACACTTATTAAGCATTTAGGCATTGAAGACACCATTTGGTTAAGTTTAGAAAGTGGAATCCCCCCCCCCCCCATTCACCCATTATGCTGCACAACTGTACAGGGTCTTTGTTGCCTTATTTTGCACTTCATAATGTGCCACACATTCTCAATCGGAGACAGGTCAGGACTGCAGGCAGGCCATGCTAGCACCCGCACTCTCTGCTTAAGCAACCACGAAATTTGTAATCCAGGCAGAATATGGTTTGGCATCTTGCTGGAAAATGCAGGGATGTCCCTGGAAAAGACAACATCTTGATGGCAGCATATATTTCTCCAAAATAATTTTTTTCTACATTAATGGTGCCCTCACAGATGTGCAAGTTACCCATGCCATGGGCACTGACACACCCCCATACCTTGACAGACTCTGGTTTTCCCATCCATGCTCTTGACAGACTAGGTCTTTTTTGGAGGCTCCTTATATACTGTGACAATTGCCTCACTTGTTTCACATGACCTTATTTCAACTTGTCACATCGCTATTCAATTCAATTCAATTCAATTTTATTTGTATAGTGCTTTTTACAATAGACATTGTCACAAAGCAGCTTTACAGGATTAGAAACACAGTACACACACAGTAGAAATGAGTAATTATCCCAAACTGAGAAAGACACTGAGTGGCGACAATGGCAAGGAAAAACTCCCTAAGATGTTTAAGAGGAAGAAACCTAGAGAGGAACCAGACTCAGAAGGGAACCCATCCTCATCTGGGTAACAACAGACATTCTTACAGAGACAATTATTGGTTTAAATGTAATCTGTTTGGCTCAGAGAAGCCTTTTTCCCAGCAGTCTGGATTTGGAGTAGATGAGAGCTCCATCCAGAAGTAGGACCGTCGATTTTTAGTCCTAATTTCCACTGTCCCAACTTTTTTGGAACGTGTTGCATGCATCAATTTCAAAATAAATGTTTACCTTCAAAAAACTATGCAGTTGATTAGGCAAAACATCATATACCTTTCAATACAAGTCAAAGTTCATTCATAAATCATTCCTCTTGTTTTTATTAGCATTTCCCATAATGTTTTAGAATTGGGGTTGTATAATCTGACATGGAGAACACATAACACTGTGCAATATATAGCAATATATACGTTTTTACAACTCATCTTCATTTAAATCTTTCAACGCTGTACTGTCCATTTAATTCAGAATGAGCAGTGGTAGTAGTGGGGGGTGGGGGGCTCGTTTCACTGCTGTTGATACTGGTGTAAAATTTTAACAGTGCAGAGATTACAGAGTTTACAAACTGAAGTTTTGTCATCATTCCACACAAGAGACATCATCTTTACAAAATCAAAGTGTTTTCCCGCTCTCTTTTGATTGGCAGGATATAATCAGCCCTGATCATCGGATGTTTTTAAACTATCTGCTGATAGCCAATAGCGGGAAAAATAGCCTTTATCGGCCGATACCGATTATCAGCCGATGCATCGGGTGCATCTCTACTAATTATTGAACGTAATCTGAATAAGACAGTATTGCAATTAAGGTGTTTACGTGAGTCACTTTTAGAATACTCCTTTCATGTTCCTGTTTTATGTTATAGAACATAGATTGATTAATGGCACACATCATTACCTCCCCACCCCACACCGTGAGGCGTAGAATTTCATGTATCAACATACAGTTCGTCTTCATTATGGTACCATATACAGTCTGGCTGTTTAATTTTTTATTTTATGAATGCTTCAAATGCAGTTAATTATTTGTCATGCTATACGTGCATATAGAGACTGCTTGAAGTCATGGGCTGCATCCAATACATGTACATACAGGTCTTTTGCCTACTATATAGTAGGTCAATACGCGGTTTTGGATGCAGCCATGCTCTCTTGTTTGCTGTCAAATGGTTGAGCACTGTCGTGTGTATATGTGTGTTGTCACAGAATGTGGTGAAAACTCCCACACGAGGTTAATAGCGTGATTAAGATGTGTACATGTGTGTAATGCACTTCGATAATGTGACTAAAACAGGAACACACCGCATGTCTTAATTTGATTTTGTTTACTTCGAGTATGATTTTAGTCAGATTAAGGTCCTCAATAATTGCTCATTACATTTAGTTTCTTAATCAGAATATTGTCTTAATCGGGTTAATGTCGGATTATTGTTGTCAATGTAAACGTACTGACTGTCTAAAATAAGCTTTAGACTTCCCGGTTTCAGGTCCTTTAATTTCCATTTCAACTCAAGCCTTCCCTTCTTCCCAGAGCAGAAGTTGAAGAGCCTATGTCTAATAAAAAAATCACCAACCATTGCCATGAAAAATATCACATATGCATTATGTAGGACAAAAAGCGTTGTCCTACATAAAAATCCTGGCGTTCTGTACACATCAAGAAACAGTACCTCTGCTTTGGAAAACGATTGGCTGCTTCCACTGGAAAACACATCCATGAGTGCTTTTCATTAACCTTCACACATGATGAGAAGAATGAGATCATACCTTTCACTTACCCAACTCAAGAACCCATTACACATTGCCATTCCTTGTCTGTGCTCTTTAGGCCAGAGTTACTTTTGCATTGTCAAAGGTCGATATGGGTTTTCTGGCCACATAGGAATTAGCCCAGCTCTGCTACCATTGGTGTGTGTGTGTGAATGGGTGAATGGGTGAATGAGACACAGTGTAAAGCACTTTGGATAAAAGCGCTATATAAGTGCACCATTTACTTCACTTAGCCCAGTATTTCGTATTCCAAGGTAGATTTAGGTAAAATCAGTAAAACCCCTTTGAAAATAAAAGCACCACAAGATACAGCACCAAGCAGTACAATCCTCAATCTCAGTTTCACAGCATGTGTTGAATGTGGCTGCATCAATGCTTTCTTAGGAAACTGACCCAGCTCTCCAAAACAACCCTTCTCACTTGTCATCTGTTTACTCATTGATGCAACCCATGTCAGAGAGTCCCATTTGCCCTAACAGCAAAATGAGAAAATGGAGAAAAACATAAATGGCCTTCAACTGCTGCCAAGCAAAATATGATTTTTTTAAATTTTTTTATTTTTTATGAAAGCCTCTGCTGTCACTCCAGCAAGATGAGAAAGAGGCAATCAGATAGTGTCAAATTATTTGTCTTGAAAAAGTCATGTAAGACAGGATTTCTGTGACAAGCTTTTGTGATGTTAGGAAATCAGCTAATGGCAACATAGGACCTGAGGTGTTTTAAAACAAACCAAATTGTTGTTATCTTTTGCAGTAATTGGCCAAAAATGAAACTGTCCAACTCAATTAAATGCAAACATTTGTTTTTTTTTAAACAAAACGCATTGTCGGAAGGATGCTTGGGTAATTGCTGCAAGGACTAAAATCCATACATACATTTAGCTTATTACAAATGGTAATAAGCTAACTATTATATTACTAAGTACTGAATCTTCTCTTTTGTTCCAGTCCTACTCCATGAGTGCATGTTCACTAATGATATACTGTGCCAAGAACTGTTCTCACTAAGCTTTTACTTTACATTTCCCGAGAATTTTAGAAGATGAACCATCTGCATATTTCATGCATCTGCCAGGAATGTAAATAGACTGTATTCATTCATTCAATCATTTTCAGTCACTGCTTTATCCTGGTCAGGGTCCTGGTGCAATGGCAGTCCCTTGCAGGGCGCCATTCAGCCCGAAACACCACCACTGACACACACACACACACACACACACACACACACACACACACGCACACACTCATCCAAACCTACAGGCATTTTAGTGTAGCCAATCAGCCTACCCAAGGAGAACATGAGCTCAAGAACAAACCATGGACCCTGGAGCTGAGAGGTACTCCTAAATAGGCTGTTCTGTTGTAACATTAAAACAAATATCTACAAGTTTGTCAAACTTTGATAGATATTACAGAGACTCTGTTCTGTGATTGATTGTATTTTAGAAACCATTGTTTAAAATGGGGGGGGGGTATCGGTAGGAGGGGCATGAGTTCAATGAAAATAAAACAAAACAGTAAGTAATTCACAAATATCACAAATATAAAGTGAGTTCCACAAATCAATGAAAGTAGATGCACAAATATTTCACAAATAAATATGTGATTCCTAAATTTGAAAAGCACAATCTCACTCGCCCTCTAGTTTATTTGTGGAATTGGCTGAATTTATTTGTAGATTCCGCCATGTGCATTTGTAGACGACTCCATGTGCAATGATGTGATATTTATGGAACAGGCTGCATTTATTCGTGGATCATGCCAACTCATGCAGTTCAATCAACAAGTGTGGGTTGTTTTTTTTATGCTCAAAACTTTCCACTGTCATTGCAATTGTTGTCATGAGCTGCATCTCAAAACTCTTACATTCAAAAGTATTTATTAATATAATAAATCCAGAATACTGGTAACCAAAGCAGACTTTTCGGTAGATTTGAAGGCTACATGAGAGAAACCTGTTAGTGTCAGTGTCATGATGGTCTATAATAGTATATAAGTATGTGATATGCTATACCACACTAGTTTGTTTAGCAGAGGTAGTAGGGGAAATTTATCCATTTTTTGCTGACTTCCTGTGCTAGTGCTGCGTGTCATTATAGTGAAAGAGATTAACGTAACATTTCAAAATATTCACACGCTAAATAGTCTTAATATTTAGAGCAAAATATATTAATTAAACAAAAGAGAAGATTGTGTTTTTCACTCACAATCCAATTTGTAAATAAAGCAGCCACATGTGGAATCATGACCCCTACTTTGGGAACCCTGGTGTTCAATTATATCTATGCAGAATCTTCGTATGTTTAAGCTAAAATAAAATAAAGGAATTTTTATTGTTATTCATATACAGTATATTTATTATGAAGGGTGCCAATAGTTATTGAGGTAAACACTATATGTTCTGGCAACTGAAGAATGACACCAAAGCATGCTATGAGGAAATTGCCTACAGAGATTTATTGCCAGGCTGTGAATCTTCTTTATATGTTTTCTATATGGATGGAAATTGCATGCCTTGCATGTAAATAAAGGCTGTGGGGTATGTGGCATAATGGCAAAATATTTAAAAGGAGATTCAAAAGACATTCTTCAGCTGTAGGACAGCTATTTCAACCTACAGCAAGAATTCAATGTTCTCTATGCCTATATATTCTCAGGCCTCCATCTTGATTCTCTTAACCTTTAAAAAGCAGGAGATGCAAGCCATACCACACTAATTCTACCTACCATATGATGTTAATTCTATTTGAGTCATTCCATCTCAAGTGGTACAATGCAGGTTGCTCGGCCATTTTTAATTTTCCTTTTTTTGCGTCTTATTATTTTAAATATTATTTTTGCATTGCAAAATCACCATTTTATTATCATTATTATTATTATTATTATTATTATTATTATTATTATTATTAACCATCCATCAATCCTCTACAGCTTACTCCTTTATCAGGGTCACGGGGAACCTGGAGCCTATCCCAGGGTGCATCAGGCACAAGGCGGGGTACACCCTGGACAGGGTGCCAGTCCATCGCAGGGCACAATCACATACACACTCACACACCCATTCATACACTACGGATACTTTAGACACACCAATCAGCCTATCATGCATGTCTTTGGACAGGGGGAGGAAACCGGAGTACACGGAGGAAACCCCCGACGCACAGGAAGAACATGCAAACTCCGCACACACATGGCCCCGGCGGGACTCAAACCCGTGTCGAAGGTGTGAGGCGAACATGCTAACCACTAAGCCACCGTGCACCCTATTATTATTAATTTTTATTATTAATCTTTGTGTGATGGCACACAACAAATTTTCGTTATACAGCTGTTTACGGAAACCTTAATATCTCGGGTCAGGATGGTTCTAGCTCCTGGGAACAAGAATTTCTAGAGCGCATTAGAAGGTACAAGCGTGTTCAAGTGTGTTTGATTAGGGTTGGAGCTAAACTCTGCAGGACAGTGAACCTTGAATAGATTTTATCCAAATTTTAGTGTTCAGTTGAGTTTTTTACAAATAAACACTGTAATTTCATATTTGGATCAAATCTATTCACTCATACCAGCTGTACACCTGTACCAACATGATAGATCAGGGTTCTTTAAATCTGGTCCTCAAGGTCCACTGTCCTGCAGAGTTTTGTTCCAACCCCAATCAAACACACCTGAACAAACTAACCAAGGTCTTCAGGATCACTAGAAAATTACAGGCAGGTAAGTTTAAACGTTGGAGCTAAACTCTGCAGATTTGAAGAACCCTGTGAGAGATCATGGTTTACTATAGCCAATTTCAAATGTAGTAACATTTTAAACCTATTAGAAGCATAAGCTATTTTATGTCAATCATAAACATAATTAGAATTAAAATGTTGTTCATTTATTTTATTTTGTTATGCTTATTTTATATATTTGTTATTATATTATATATTATATATATATATATTTATTATTATATATTCATTTCTCAAAATGCATGAATAAAACAGGCTTTCCCTAAGATTTCTACAAGCCCTAGCTCTGTAATGAGCAAATCGAACTATAGAGGACTTATTTCTGTATCTGGTCGCCCACCAGAGATATATAAGCTGAAAGTGAAAATTTTCAAAAATTGCATTGTCTCACTCCCATAAAAAATAAGAGAAGTCTCAAAACTGAAATGTTCTGCATGCACATTATACTTACCTCGGTATCCCCTAAAAAATTAAGACTAAGCCTCGAACCCTTTTCATTATAACTTGACCTTAATTATAAGAGAATACACAGAGCTGTTATCTTGGGAAAGGGAGTTAACACAGAGTATTGACTAAAAGGGTGCCAATAATTGTTGCACATATATATTTAACAAAGATTTTTTTTTATAAACACGTGTTGTGTTTGCAGTTGTTTGATATCCATGAGAGTAGAGTATTTTTGTGATTTGTTCTTAACAAATGATCAAAAGGTTAAACAATAAAGACAATTTTTCACAGTGTTCTTTGCTCGTATTCACCAAGGGTGCCAATATTAGTGGAGGGGACACTGTGTGTATACAGTATCTCAAAAAAGTGAGTACACCCCTCACATTTTTGTAAATATTTGATTATATCTTGTCGTGTGACAACACTGAAGAAATGACACTTTGCTACAATGTAAAGTAGTGAGTGTACAGCTTGTGTAACAGTGTCAATTTGTTGTCCCCTCAAAATAACTCAACACACAGCCATTCATGTCTAAACCGCTGGCAACAAAAGTGAGTACACCCCTAAGTGAAAATGTCCAAATTAGGCCCAATTAGTCATTTTCCCTCCCTGGTGTCATGTGACTTGTTAGTGTTACAGAGTCTCAGGTGTGGATGGGGAGCAGGTGTGTTAAATTTGGTGTCATCGCTGTCACATTCCCTCATACTGGCCACTGGAAGTTCAACATGGCACCTCATGTTGCTCTACATAAAGATGGCCTAGGCTATAAGAAGATTGCCAAGACCCTGACACTGAGCTGCAGCCTGGTGAGAAAGACCATACAGTGGTTTAACAGGACAGGCTCCACTCAGAACAGGCCTCGCAATGGCGACCAAAGAAGTTTAGTGCATGTTTTCAGCATCATATCCAGAGGTTGTCTTTGGGAAATAGACGTATGAGTGCTGCCAGCATTGCTGCAGAGGTTGAAGGGGTGGGGAGAGGTTGAAGGGGTGGGGATTCAGCTTGACAGTGCTCAGACCATACTCTGCACACTGCATCACATTGGTCTATATTCAATTAAATTAAATTCAATTCAATTCAATTTTATTTGTATAGCGCTTTTTACAACAGACATTGTCTCAAAGCAGCTTTACAGGAATAAAAACACAGTACATACATGTATGGCTGTCATCCCAGAAGGAAGCCTCTTCTAAAGATGATGCACGTTTGGTGAAGACAAGTAGACTAAGGACATGAGTTACTGGAACCATGTATTGATAAACCATGTACTGATAAAGATAAACTTATTTGGTTCAGATGGTGTCAAGCGTGTGGCGGCAACCAGTTGAGGAGTACAAAAACAAGTGTGTCTGGAGTACAATCAAACATGGTGGTGGGAGTGTCATGGTCTGGGGCTGCATGAGTGCTGCCAGCACTGGGGAGCTACAGTTCATTGAGGGAACCATGAATGTCAACATGTACTGTGGCATACTGAAGCAGAGCATGATCCCCTCCCTTCTGAGACTGGGCCACAGGGCAGTATTCCAGCATGATAACAGCCCCAAACACACCTCCAAGATGACCACTGCCTTGCTAAAGAAGCTGAGGGTGAAGGTGATGGACTAAACCCTATTGAGCATCTGTGTGGCATCCTTAAATGGAAAGTGGAGTAGCACAAGGTCTCCAACATCCACCAGCTCAGTGATGTCATCATGGAGGAGTGGAAAAGGACTCCAGTGGCAACTTGTGAAGCTCTGGTAAACTCCATGCCCAAGAGGGTAAAGGCAGTGCTGGAAAATAATGGTGGCCAAACAAAATATTGACACTTTTGGGCCCAATTTGGACATTTTCACTTAGGGCTGTACTCACTTTTGTTTCCAGCGGTTTCGACATTAATGTCTGTGTGTTGAGTTATTTTGAGGGGACAGCAAATTTACACTGTTACACAAGCTGTACACTCACTACTTTACATTGTAGCAAAGTGTCATTTCTTCAGTGTTGGCACATGAAAAGTTATAATTAATTATTTACAAAAATGTGAGGGGTGTACTCACTTTTGTGAGATACTGTATACACACACACACACACACACACACACTCACACACACACACACACACAAATGTCAGTAGAAGGAATATGAAATTAAACATCTGAAGCTTCAATAATCACAGAGTTGTGGCATTTAAGGAGTTTTCAGTACTATCAAGGTCATGTTCAAAGTAATTCCTAGCATGGCTAGGGAAGAGTGCTGAAGGATATTGCAATGATATGCGTTTTATGACAAACCCACATTAGCATCACAAAAAGACAGCATCTGAGCTCGTTTCACTCTGATGAGAAGAAACAATAATTCACAAATCCCTGTGGCTACAGATGCAACTGTGCTTAGTCAAAGCAGTGCCACCTACATCCAAACATTAAGCCCACGCTCTCCTCTCCCAGGGCTCGGCAATGTCATCATATCCACTGCATAAGAAAAAACATCAACATTTCCACCATGCACAAAAACACACTGAGGAGAAACAGAGTGACAGAGATGCAAATAAAGACACAGAGATAAATCATACACAAGTACTTTTTCATTAAAAGGCAATTTAGAACTAGGCTACTATATATAATTTTAAATATATAAACTTATTTGACTAAGCAGTGTACTGACAGACACATGAGTAAAAGCAACAATGTGTACTGATGTTTACAATATCAATGGGTCCACAGTGTTAATGGAAACCATTAGAACACAAATGCCACTTAAAACAAAACAATGTGTAGCCGATATTCTAGGTATAGTGAGTAAGCCACAAAAACCAATGTCTAGGTTTGCAGGGAGGGGTTAAAACTAGGGAAATGAATACAATACGATTCTGGAGTCACAGGTTCAATAGCAGATTATATTTCAATTGTAGAATTAGAGAAATGGAAAAAAAGAAATGTTCACAATTTAAGCTGGCATTGAATGTATGGTCAGTCCTGAGTATCTGCTAATCTTTGGTGTGAGATATATATATCCATCCATCCATGGACTGGCACCCTGTCCAGGGTGTACCCCGCCTTGTGCCCGATGCCTCCTGGGATAGGCTCCAGGTATATATATATATATATATATAGTGTTTACAGTATATACAAATATATAAAACTTATATGATTAGGTGATTCAAATGGGAATCAAAACACGCCTCATAATTGGTAACCAAACATACCTCCCAGATTCCTCAATGTTTTGGTTCTCTGTCTCTGATTAAGTTTATCACTTGGTTTTGCAATGTCTTGGTCTCTTATTCATCATTTGTCTATTCAGCTGGAATCAATTCTCTGCCCCAGTTGGAAGATAGCATTTCTTAAAGAGGTGGGAGTAAATCCCTTTGCTCAAGTTAAGATCTAGTTTTGTCCATCTTGAACAATAAATGGAAACGAGTTAAAGGATTTCTGGTGGTAGGTAAATGGTTACCATTCCAATTGATTAAAGAAGATAAAGATTAATATAACTATTTTCTGTTTTATTGTTTTTACTATTAATTTAATATGTGAATGAAATATTAATATTCAAGCATCTTATGGATTATACAGTGCTGTGTAAAAACCTAACCTGTTATTTCTTCTGTTTTTATGTATATCTCATAGTAAATTATTTTAGAACGAAATGCAACATAAAAGAAAGGCAACCTGAGCAAACACAAAATGATAATGTTATTGTTATTTAAATGATAGTTATTTATTGAAGCAAAAAATGTTATCCAACACCAAATGGGCCTGTGTGAAAATGTATTTGCCCATATTTAATAATTCCCCATATCTAACTGTATTCATAATCGGGTTCAGCTGGACTAGAGAACAATCAGGCCTGATTACTGCAAAGCCTGTTCAATAAAATCTACTTAAAGAGACCTTTTTCAACAGCATGAATGTGGTTAATAGGTCTTACCCAGTAACACACTATGCAAAAATTGAAAGAAACTCCAAAAATAATTGAAAAAGAAGGTGATTGAAATACATCAGTCTGGGAAGGGTTGCAAAGCTACAACCTCAATTAGGAAAAATTGGGACAGTATGGAAAATGAAAAAAGCAAACAAATAAAAAGTCATTTGAAAATTCAATTCACCCTGTAATATATTGAAAACACATTATTAACACATGATTTGATGTTTTACTTTGTAAATTTTATTTATTTTTGAAAATATACACTCATTTCAAATCTGATGACTGCAGCATCCATCCATCCATCCATCCATCCATCTTCAACCGCTTACTCCTTTTCAGGGTCACGGGGGAACCTGGAGCCTATCCCAGGGAGCATCGGCACAAGGCGGGGTACACCCTGGACAGGGTGCCAGTCCATCGCAGGGCATAATCACATACACACTCACACACCCATTCATACACTACGTATACTTTAGACACACCAATCAGCCTATCATGCATGTCACACTCACACACACACATTCATACACTACTCCAGAAAAGTTGGGAGAGTCGACTGTTTACCACTGTGTAACATCTTTTCTTTTCATAACACTTATGAAGCATTTTGGCGCTGAAGACACTAGTTGTTTAAGTTTAGAAAGTGGAATTTTCCCCAAGTCATCCATTATGCATTTCTTCAGCTGCGCAACTGTTCAGGGCTGTTGTTGCCTTATTTTGCGCTTCTCAATAGGAGAAAGGTCAGGACTGCAGGTAGGCCATGCTAGCACCCACACTCTCTGCTTATGCAACCATGCACTTGTAATCCGGGCAGAATGTGGTTCGGCGTGGTCCTGCTCTAGATGGCCGCATATGTTGCTCCAAAATGTGTGCATATCTTTCTACAATAATGGTGCCCTCATAGATGTGCAAGTTACCCATGCCATGGGTACTGACACACCCCAATACCATGACAGACTCTGGCTTTTGGACCAGATGCTGATAACAGCTTGGATGGTCCTTTTCCTCTTTGGCTTGGAGAACATGATGGCTATTTTGTCCAAAAACTATTTGAAATGTTGACTTGTTGGACTACAAAACACGATTCCACTGTGCTACTGTCAATCTCAGATGAGACCAAGCCCAGTGAACTCAGAGGCACTTTTGGACAGTGTTGATGTATGGCTTCTGCTTTGCATAGTAAAGACTTAATTTGCATCTGTGGCTGCAGCGGCGAATGGTGTTGACTCACAACAGATTTACCAAAGTATTCCCAAACTCAGGATATCCATTACAGACTCATGACTAATTTTAAAACAGTGACGTCTGAGGTATCAGAGATCACGCGCATTCAGAAGTGGTTTTTGGCCTTGCCCTTTACCCACGGAGATTTGACTAGATTCCTTGAATCTTTTAATTATATTGTGCACTGTAGAAGTTAAAATACCCAAAATCCTACAGATTTGTCTTTGGGTAATGTTTTTCTTAAAGTGTTGGATTATTCGCTTGGATTATTTCAACTTGTCTTCACTATTAGTCCTAAATTGCTCCTGTCTTTTTTGGAATGTGATGCATGCATCAATTTCAAAATAAATGTTTAACTTAAAAAAAACTATGCAGTTGATTAGGTAAAACAAAAAGTACTTTGTCTTTATACATTTTTTAAAATACAAGTCAAAGTACATTTACAAATCACTCCTCTTTGTTTTTTATTAATATTTTCCATACTGTCCCAACTTTTTCGGAATTGGGGTTGTATTTCAAAGGCTCTGAGACTCCAAAGTACCACAGTGAGAGAATGGAAAAATCTCCAAATGGAAAAACTGCACAGTAGTGAAGCTTCCCAGAAGTGTCTGACCTTCCTCCAAGAGCACAGCAACTACTCAGGAAGTCACAAAAGAGTTAAGGATAACATCAAAGGACCTACAGGCTTCTCTTGCATCAATAAAGGTCACTGATCATGACTCCACTATCAGAAAGACACTGGGCAAAAATGTCATCCATGGAAGCGTGGTGAGATGAAAACCACTGCTAATACAGAAGAGCAATAAGAACATAAAACTCATCTGAGTTTTGCATAACAGACCGTGATGATCCTCAAACCTTTTGAAAGAATGTTCTGGTGACTGATGAGTTGAAAGTGGAACTGTTTGGAAGACAGGGGTCCCGTTACATCTGGCAAAAAAACAAACACTGAATTCCACAAGAAGAATATCATACCTACAGTCAATCCTGGTGGTGGGAGTGTGATGGTGTGGGGATACACCTAAAAGAATATCCGATCTTAAGTCCGTAAGTTGAAATTCAAGCAAAATTTAATTATGCAGCAAGACAATGATACAAACTATAGGAGTAAATCCTAGTCCTACAAGTAAGTGAAAGACTGCTCTCCAGTTATCGGAAGCATAATTGCAGTTATTGCTGCTAAAGGTGGCACAACCAGATTTTAAGTTTAAGGGGGCAATTAGTTTTTCCACATTGGTGATAGATGTTGGATAACATTTTTTGCTTCAATAAATTTTTTTATATATAATAACTGTATTGTGTGTTTACTCAGGTTACCTTTGTTTTATGTTTTATTTTGTTTGAAGATATAAAACTATATAGTATGAGATATACACAGAAACCGAAGAAATCAGGATGGGGCAAATATTTTTCACATCATTGTAGGTTATTTCAGAATAATTATGGAACCCTTTTTTTGCCTAGTGTTGAATATTTTTGGTATACAATCTATGTACACATTTATCTCACACCTCTGAGGAACAACATACTTGTGTCGTGAGATATGATGTCACACCTGAATAATTTTTCTTTTAGCAGAAATTGTGTGTAAGTAACAATGATTATTCCACAGTATGGTTGAATTTTCTAATCATAAAGTTTTGATTAATTTTCTATAGCAGTGTGGATCTGAATATTTATGACTGTAAGAGTAAATTATATAAAAGTCTATATTAATGCGCTAATATGTTCTTGTTCCGATAACAGCTCATTCAAAAGGATTTGAATTAATCTAAGCCTAATAAAAAATGGATTAATCATGTGTTTTATATAAAAAAGGAAATCATATAATCATTGATATGGTGAAGTTTTCTGTTAGGAGACGTTTATTTAACATTAAAAAGTGCCAGCACTTTTTAAATGTCAGTAATGACACGGGTTAGTTCCTGTTAGAAGTTACATTATAGCAGCTATATACAGTTGTTCCCTCACCAGCCTCTCTTTTAGTTAATCAGATAACAAAAAATCCCTATTGGTATTGTGACCGAGAAACCAGAAAGTGAAAGGTCCACTGGCCTAAACACTCAGTCTTGCTGACGTTATCTATTATTATTCTCAATGTCATTAATAAATGCAAAACTGTAATCATTGGCAAATCACTGTTGTAAGGGAGGAACAATATCTCTGACATGCAAACAGAAAACATTCTCAGAACATTTCATTTTAAAGTTTGTTTACCCTATTTCATTATTTCTATATCAATTTTATTTATTTATTTATCTGTTTGTTTGTTTATTTATTTATTTATTTTGCAGCAGTTACAGCGGCATTTCCAGTTAACGGAATCCTAAATAATGGCAATATATTTCTACATTAATAGCCCTGGCTGTAATTATGACATTAATGACTGCACATTTGTCTTAATATAACAATATGATTTCCACCCTCATTACTCAGTACCACAACATAAAATATCAAGCTTAGGCAAGGGGTAAAGAATTATATATCTATTGTTGACAGGACAATATTTATTTTTATATTGCTCTGACAGTTAATTTGTGATATGAAATCACTAACTTGCTACTTCGTATTTGTATTCATAAAAGATTTAATGAGTATAATAATAATAATTATAAAAAATAAAAATTAATTACTAAAATAATGCCAAAGATTTTGGTAATAAGACATGCTTTCCTTTGAAGAACTTGGCCCAGTTTGAAGGATAAGCTGACTGAGCAGTTATCAGCTACATCTACAACTCATTTTTAGTGCAGTTCAGTTTTAGAGCCCAGGTGCTTTTTACCATCTGTGGTCATGGCCATGGGCTTATAGGTGATCTCATAGGCTTTATTTTGTTGGAATGGCTCAATGACGAGGGAAAGTAAAGCACTCCAATATTCACCCTCAATCACAGGTTCAGGCACCAGTGCTGGTTAGTATTATTAGATAGAGTCACAGACTGAGTGCACTGACTACTTGGGAGTACAACGCATTGGCTACTGGGAGAACAACGCAGGAGCCAGCAAGGGTAAGGGTTACAGGCTTGCTCCCCTCTATAGAGCAGAAAAGATTATCATAGCACAGCTCCTGCTTGACGTCATCAGGAGCAAAGGTCACCACCAAAGGCACCTCCATTCCTGGGAAAATGTAACCTTCAGCAGGGCAGATACTGAAGTCTGGAGCAAAAGCCTTTGGATCCCACTTGAACCTAGCCCCAATGTCTCCTGTATTTTGCAGCATAATATGACGTGTGTCATGGCAGTGCTGGGCCACAGCTCCAAAGGACAAGTAGTTCTGGTCCAGTGTGACCTCCACACAGTGGCAGCAGACTTTCAGCACCAGTGGAGGGCGTATGGTGCCCAAACACTTCAGCTGCACCTCCTCACTGAACAGGGCCATGCGTTGATGAGGGCTGAAGAGCACCTCCATTTATCTCAAAGGCCACCTTTTTACGGTAGGGCATTGCTTCTTGTGGGTAGAACCTGAAAGGCACCTCCATGCTACCACCAAATGCATGCAGCACATCAGGTATGAAGCTCACTTCCAGAAAAGGGGAGTTGGGGAATAAACAGTCCACACTAATTCCTCTTGCCCCTTTGTTGCTGATAAGCAGTGTGCATGTGGCAGGCACCATGCCAGCAGAGTAAATGAAGGTCTTTCCAAAATTGTACATGAGGAAAGAAAACTCCAGGCCCAGGTTGCTGTTAGAACCCAGCAGACTGCAACGGAAAACAGTGCTGTCCTTTACCTTGATTGAGAAGCCCATATCTTTAAGGTCACACTTCTTTAGGGAGAAGAAGCTGAGGATGCAACGATTCTGTTTTCCCACTAGTACCACAGCTGTTGTGGACTCCACCTGCAGGTGGCAGTGCAGCTCTTCAGGCCATGTCATCTCATACTGCACATCCACATTGAATCCCCCTGGGTTGGACACCACAACGGCACACGTGGACTTACTACTCAGCTCCACCTGTTTGAAGTCCTCTGATCACCATGCGTAGGTTAAATGTTACCACACCCTCCAGTTTAGTTGTGAAAGATATGGCCACTGGGAATTTGTCTCTGGGGGGTATTGTCCCTTGCATGGGCTTCAGTATCAGGCTGTCTTTGAAAGACTTTGAGTGCCGAGAGACCTCCTCAAAGGTTGGTTTTCTTCATTCACTACATGCACAATTTTATGGACCTCACAACCAATAAGTAGGCTGCCTAGATTAAGACGAGCATGATCAATGTACACCACTGGATCTTTTGCCATGCCCACCAGCAGGAAAGGAGAAGCAGATATGAAATATCTGGTTGGTTCCAGGCAGGATAAGTCCCATACTGGGAACCACAGTGAATGGAGGAAGTTCTGGATCTCCTAACAGCAGAGTGGACAAACTTCTCAAATTGCTGGCTGGCCTCAGCACTGTCTGACTGCCCTTGGCAGAAGTAGGGGTCATGTCTCCATGATTAAAGCAAAGAGACTTCCCAAAGGTCTCCATCATAACCTGCCAGGCACATTCAAGCTCCACAGTGCCTTTGTTGTCCATCTGCATTTGGAAGAAATCTTGTCTAAAGAGCATGGTGTCTTTAAAATGGATAGGATTAGCATCACATTCAAACTTGGCATAAACACACATGGCACTTATTACCAGTTTTAGTTCCCTAACCGAGTTTTCCACCACTGAATGGACAGACTCTGGATCAGTCTCTACCACCTTTTTCTTGGCTGGTCTCTGAGGTGAGAGCAACTTTTCCACTTCCACCCATTTGACAGTCCGGTTATGGTCATCCCAGTCTAGCATTTGCTCCACAGTCTGCTGGAAGGTTATCTGGTAGAGTTTACACTTCATCACCTGTGCATTCAGCACTATGGGTTGCTCTGAGCTGAAGCTTACAGTCACCTCCTTGGTGCACTCGGCATGGAGATGGCCTATCTGAGCTGAGAAATGCAGATGATCACCCTGAGGCCACTGAAAATGCAGAGCCACTGAGTTGCTGTGGTTGGTCATGGTGAAAGTGTTGTGGTAAAGACGACCCATGTGACAGTCTCCGAAGTGTCAATGTCACATCTGACTTCTGTGCTGTCTTGGTCCTGAGGAAATTTGCTGGAAAATTGATTATGTCATGGTAGCCCTCTCCTAGGAGCTGTATCAGTGTCGTTTCATACCGGTTGTCTTTTACCAACAGCTGCATGGTGGCCTCAAAACTATGAGGTACCTCCGGATGAAACTCCACCGCAAACTCTGCTTGCTGTCCAACCATTAGAGTCAGGGAAGCCAAATGGGCCATCTGTCTTTCTTCTGTTCCAGGCTCACTTGCAATGTGTAAAGAGGAGATGTGGTTGTATAAGGTGCCAGGAGCTGCCCTTATAACAAAGACTCCCATCTTGTCAAGCAGATCAATGCTAACCTGCGCAGGTACATTGCTAATGTTCTTGATGATCAGAGGGAGGATTTGTCTCTTGTCTACCAGCAGCCGCTTGAACTGCAGGACTGACTGTCCATGTTTAGTCCTCTGGATTGGTTTTAGAATAGTTATGCAGGGCAAATTACCCTCTCCCACCAAATCAATCACCAGCACCTTTCTCCCGGCTGGCCTTTCTAGACAGGCTTCAAACACTCCAAGGTAGGTCTGCATGTTCTGAGGAGTGAAGGTAATTGTAGCAAAGGCATGTGAGTGACTGGTGATACTCATCCGAATAGGGCTCTGTTCAAACACCTCATTTGACATATTGTTGTGGACAGTTTTCACCTGTAAACTAAGTTTACAGGGTATTTTGCCGGGGTTGGTAAGACGGAAGCGGGCCTTGGCTGACGGTCCAACCAGCACGTTGTTCAAGACAAACTTGTTCTCATCCTGGATGTAGATGCCCATAGCCTCCTGATAATGCTTACATTGTAGCATGTTACTGTTCTTGCACAATCTGTGTTCCTCAAAGATTGAAGCAATATTTTCATGGGCTATTCCTGGCATGCAGACCTCTGCTAGCAGCTTGTAAAAAATCCCTCCTGGGCTGTCAAAAGGGTCTCGATCAGTGATGTCCACCACCAGGCACTCCTCCCAGCAGCCTACCTGCTCTGCTACAAAATCCACAGTTACCACCTGCTGGGCACCAGCTGGAAGGATGCCAAAGCATGGAGACAAGGAGAACAACCCCATAGGCAAACGTGACTGAGAAGGTATGGTGTCCATAATATTGTCCTTCTGAGTAGAGTCAGACTGGCATAGTTTAATGGTGGAGGATAATCGTCTTGCTGAGTTGTTCACTCTGGAAGATTTCTTGCCTATACCTTTCTTCTGTTCAGACACTGGCAGATCTTTAAACATTCTGGAGATGGTGAAACAGAGCTTAAATTCACCCCATTCTCCACAGTAATTGTCTGTGTCCTGTGGGAACCATGCTCTACTGAGCCAAAGTTAATGTCATTCTCAGGGTGGATGCTGTACTTGGAATAGAGACACTGCATAGACACTTTGATGGGTACGATATTAATGGTTCCTCTATGTTCATCAATATTTGGTTCAATGACCTGACAGTGTAAAATCGGCTGTTGTCTGATAGACACCTCCTTGTTGTAGCAGAAGGTGACTTGGACACATGTTTGCCGTTCAGTGGGAAGAAAAGAGAATTTTTGAGGTATAATAGTGAAGGGTGAGATGAGTTTAGGCATTCCGGGCTTGGTAGGCTCCAGGATGAACTTGTAGGCAATGTCATGTTTGCCCTTGTTTTTCTAGTTAACAGATAACGGCAGTGCTTCTGATACTTTGATCATGCCAAAGTCCAGACTGTTGTTTTTACTTTTTGGAAATGTAATTTCCAGGGCCACATCATACTCCTCTGCCACAATATTAATGCACTCTGTATGGACAACACCAAGAATATTCTCTAAATCCGACACCTCCAATCTTATGGTTTTCATCAGACTAATAGGTTTTATGGCTTGGAAATGCATGAGCAAAGAAAATTCAGAGTGCGCCATGATGATGTTGTGGTCCTGGGAAATGCTGAACTCCACCCAGCACCTCAAGGCCACTCAGCCTCCAGTCAACTGGCAGTGAAGTGGGGTTACGCAAGCACAGACTACGTGTCTCCCTCCTGTCCAGGAAAATATTATCAAAATTAAGTTGCTTGCACTCCACTTCCAGCTCTAGCCAGACTCCTCTACAAGGGAGGAAGAAGATGCCAGGTTCTGTGTTGTCCTTAATACAGCACACCACACTGTCTTCTATAAGACCTGGAGTGGTGGGGTATGCCCATACTCTGAGCTCCTTTCTCTCATTGGGCTTAAGAACCATGCTCAGAGTGTCCAGGATGAATGTGGTGGATTTGGTGTCTCGGTGGAGACAGAAATGAACCTCTGCCTCCATGGGGGAGTTGTGTATTACTAGTCTTTCTGTGTTTTCTGGGCACTTCTTTTCCTTGTAGCTATGTAAAGACCTGTCTCTAGTTCTTCCACAAAGCAGGGGCCCAAAGTTATAAAGGCCTGAGCGGATGATGTATGTCTTCTGTAAGCCATTCTCTTTCTGCATGGCCTTTTTACAGTGGGCAAAAACTGTCTTATAGTCTTTGCTGATGGATGGGAAAGCACAGATGCCTCTGCAGTTGAGCTGATAGCAGCGCTTGGCCCCCATCACTTCAAACCCCAGAGTCTGTGTAAAATCACCTAGCACAGATGAGTGGAACCACAGTTTCAGGGTCACGTCTCCATTTGCTGGCACAACCCAGCAAAAATGAGTGAGCCTCTGGATGTGTTCTGTAAGACAATCTGTAAGAGACTTGCTGTGATCAGTTTCAGATAAGAGGGTGAATGTGTTCAATGGAGATGAATGAGAGTCTATGCTCTTGCTTCCTTTTTTTTTGCAGGAACTCGACGCTTGTCTTTTGTGGTCCCCTTGGCTGATTTCTCTTTCACTGGGGCCTTTTTCCCTTTGCCTTTGTTCAGTGTTGTAACATCCTCCTTTGCAGACACTGTGGGGCTTATGGATTCTGTCTCCAAGTCAATCTCCCGCTTCTCCTCGGCTGAGTCTTCCAGAGATGAGGGCATTAAGAAGGTGAAGCAGCCAGGAGTAAGACGGAAGTTGGACACCACTCTCCTTTTGGGGTATGGGACTATTGAGAACAGTATGGGAGGAGGAATAGGTGGACCTGTGGGTCCAAGCCCTAACCCATCCAAAACCTCATCACGTGATGGAATCTTCATGCTGTTTAGAAACTCCTCCTCTTTTTTGATGATAGAAATGTAGGTGTGGGGGATGAACTCTATTGCCAGCCCGTTCTCTGAGCCCTCTATGCCAATTGGCAACAGGCTGGGGGTTGGAGACAGCAGCTTAGGCTCAGCAGTGTCCATTTTCATCCTCTCCTTCTCCCGCTCCTTTTTGGCCAGGAAGCCCTGAGTCCTATCCCAGTTCTGCAGCATGTGCTGGATCAGTGATTGGCACTGCTCATATAGCTGGAAGCAGGAAAACAACTGCCTTTCGGCCTCAGTTATCAGCTCTTTCTCCAGTTCATCCAGTGGCAGTAAAGAATTATCATGGCCAGTTGGCTTGCTGTCTTTGCCATCTTTGGCTTTCTTTTTGCCTCCTTCATCAAGTTCTCTGGCACCCTCTAAAAGTGAGTCTTTGGCTTCTGTGCAGGAAGACATCTTGCTACCCCCTTTAGGCTGTTGTTCCAGTCCAGTGTCAGAGTGCAGTTCTACAACAGGCTGGGCAACTCCCAACTGACCTCTCCTTTCTGTTAAATCCTCTGTAAGTATTTTTTTTCATCCCCTCTTGTATTTTTTCTTCACCTCCTCCTCCTCTCTGAGATTCTCTTCCTGATGCCTCTTCTCCTGCTCACTCCCTGGCTTGCTGTATATATGTTCCTTTAGCATCTCCAAGTGCTGAAGGTCTGCATATGCTTTCTTTTCCTCATCCACCTCCTCATCCTCATCGATCTCCTGCACCTGCAGCTTTTCTCTTTCAGTCTGTTCCCTTTGTAAGGCCTCTGTCATCTCCAGTTGAGCTCTATCTCTGGATCTGAATTCAAAGCAGCTGTCGGTGAGGTTGATAACATTGATGTGCTGGTGGTTGTTGAAGGCTTTGAAGATGACATGGAGCACAGTGCTTGGAAAGCGGCAGTACACTGCCATCATCCTTGGAAACGACGCCTTGGTTGCAGTCTCTAAGCTGTAGTCTTTGAGGTTCACTCTCAACTGCCGTCTTTGCCTCCTTCAGCACTGAGCTATATTGTTTATCCATCTTCAGAGGACAAGTCTGCGAGTGTTGTCTAGTTTCCACGACAATTTGGTGTCTCCTGGTTGTGCTGTGTCTTTTCATTTGTAGGAATCATCAAGAATTTAGAATTAGCATTCAGTTAGAATTTTTTGAATATTGTGTGCAAATTTGGTATTAAATCCTCACTACCCTATTGAAATAGCTCTATGCCAATTATTGTCATCTGCATCGTAGGTAAATGTTTGCTATGTACAGTGCCTTGCGAAAGTATTCGGCCCCCTTGAACTGTTCGACCTTTTGCCAAATTTCAGGCCTCAAACATAAAGATATAAGACTGTAATTTTTTGTGAAGAATCAACAACAGGTGGGACACAATCATGAAGTGGAAC
>JAFFST010050116.1:264112-275706 GCA_022414735.1 Noturus placidus | reverse complement strand
GCACGTTGCTTCTTCTAGTACTCAATTAATAGATCTTGTATAGTAGCACTACTTGTATTGTTCCCTGCTTGATATCACTTTGCTTGTATCTCTCATTTGTAAGTCACTTTGGATAAAAGCGTCTGCTAAGTGAATAAATGTAAATGTAAATGTAGTATAAGGAATTAAAGCTGGGCAGGGTGACAAACTCAACAAGTGGGTAAAGAAGGCCATCTCTGTTGTTGATTACAAACTAGACAGTGGAGACATCTGGAGACAGTGGTGGAGAAGAGAATGAAAAATAAAATCATGTCCATTCTGGGAAACCCCTCTCATCCATTGTATCCTGAGCACCTTCAGCCACAGGCTTATGGGGATAGACGGAATACTTCAGATGTTCCTTTGTGCCGACAGCCAACAGATTGTACAACACCTAGCCACCCCCTCCCTCGACCTTACTTTACTACACTACATATATGTTGCTACATTGCCGTGATATGGGTACCATATTGTATTATTTGCACTGCTTACACATCACTGCCTCATAGTTACTGTTATATGTCTACACTGATGTGTATGTGTGTGTGTGTGTGTTTGTGTATATATATATATATATATATATATACTGTATATATATATATATATATAGATATATAGATAGATAGATATATATATATAGAGAGAGAGAGAGAGATAGATATACACAGTATCTCACAAAAGTGAGTACACCCCTCACATTTGCGTAAATATTTGATGATATCTTTTCATGTGACAACACTGAAGAAATGACACTTTGTTACAATGTAAAGTAGTGAGTGTACAGCTTGTGTAACAGTGTAAATTTACTGTCCCCTTAAAATAACTCAGCACACAGCCATTAATGTCTAAACCGCTGTCAACCAAAGTGAGTACACCCCTATGTGTGATTTGCACTGTTATACAAGCTGTACACTCACTACTTTACATTGTAGCAAAGTGTGTGTGTATATATATATATATATAGTTTATATAGTTTGCACTTATGTCTATACATATTTATACATCTTGTAAATGCTCTTTATTGTTCTCCTTACTATCTCTTACTTCTACACCTGTCTTGTTGCTGATGTGACACCCTAATTTCTCCATCTGTGGATTAATAAAGTATTATCTTATCTAAATAGTATTCTCATGACAAAACTAATGCCTCTCCTAAAAATATTTAATAATGAATACGAATAAATTGTTATTCTATTCAATCATGGTTCATTGTATCTGGGAACTCCTAGCTAATGTTGTGTAAAAACAGGAAGCGAAAAAAATAATTAAATAAAAGTTTGCTTTTTAGCTAATGGTTCTGGGGCCTTTTGTGAAGATTGATGGAATTCATATTCTGGGTATTTTAAGCCCAAAACATTTGATATTTTAACAAGATAAGACCCCCAATCGTACATCCAACTCAATACTGAAATAGCTGCTGGAATACAAAATCGATGTTTTGCAATGGCTATTTCAATATATCGATTGAAACCCTGGAATGCAATGAGAATGAGATTTTACAAATATTGCGAAACCCTTTATTTTGTTAGATGTGTCTATGCGGATGTAAATTGTATATTTTTATTTTGACTCACAAGAAATTCTGGTGTGTGTGTGTGTGTGTGTGTGTGTGTGTGTGTGTGTATGTGTGTGTGTGTGTGTGTGTCCAAAGTCGATTTATTTGGACTTATCCTGGAATCTTGTTTATAATCCATACGTGGAATCATAACAGCAGCAGATGTAGTAAACATAGAAACATCTATAAAAGAGGAAGGGTCCATGAGGAGATGTGATTGAGAGCTGTATCAGATACAGAACCCCGACTCTGAAACAGACAACAGCTAACGTAAACACAGTCTGAGTCCTCAGACAATTTTCAGGCAGCCTCGTCTAATGAAAGCTCATTAATCTGCATGCTGTTTACAGTAGCTCATCCCCTTATCTGAGGGAAATAAGTAAACTCACAAATTCCCAAATTATTCTGCATGTCCCTGCCCACCCATTACTGCCTGCTACTACACACACAATGGGTGATTGTCATAACCAAATTAAGCTGTTTATCTTCTCTATCAGAAAAGCACTCTCTTTGTGTTTCTATAAGGCATAGTCCCATGTAAAAACCTTTTGGAGTAAGCCTTCCAACGTTTCTAAACGTGGAAGGGGAGGATGCTGGCAAAGGGCTGAAGATGTGTTTACTCTCTGCTCACCGAATGGGCTGCCATGGCCGAGCTGATGAGTTTTGCACTTTGATGGAAGGGTTGAGAATTTCCTCATACTAAGGACGCAAAAAAAAAATGCTCCTTGCTGCATTAGGCTAGATATGGAAAGGGTAATTAAAAAATTGATTGTGAGCTTCTGGTTCATAATTTTAATAAAAGGAAATACATCAGAATTATGTTTCATTCAGTATGTCTCTGGATAGTGTAGTGCTGATTGATTTTTAATGATATTAAAAACAATTAGCTTCAAGATCAATGAAGGTTGCTTACAGCAACGAGTTCTGTAATAAACTTACACAGGTTTCCTCATTCCCATACAATCCCTACTCATTCTGAATGAATGAATTAAATCATAATGAATTTTGCATAAATGCCATCATTTAAAATAGACAGTGTCATGTCAAATGATTATGTTCCCAGTTTTTCTTTTTGTTCATTTTGATCATTTGTTACATCTGGGAAATTTTAAGATCACCTCAAAAATGAAAAACCTGTGGAGACCATTGAATGTTTCATTGTGTCAAAAGCAAAAGCTTTAATCTACAAACCTTTATTAACAAAATGTTGCATTATTTCAAAGCAGGAAATATGACAAATGATCAGAGCTTACAAGTTTCATGTGGTGATCAGAATCAAAGAGAATTATCTTAATTGAATTCTCTGTTTGTGTGTACTTCCTCACATGATATTACTAAAATCCCTCACAAGTAACAACAAATTGGTGTGTGTGTGTGTGTGTGTGTGTGTGTGTGTGTGTGTGTGTGTGTGTGTGTGTGTGTGTGTGTGTGTCTGTGTGTGTGTGGGGGTGGATTTGGGTGGACATCAGTGTGACGGCCACTAGTCTGTGTGACTCACGAGTCTAATTATCCTGTGTCTTGACATACGGTTTAAAGCAAGGACTGGAAACAGGAAGATTGCTGCCCTTTTTTCACAACCATCTAAAATGAGTGTTCAAAGATAAGAATGTCTTCCATTGTATTCAGTTAGAAGAATATGAATAATTCATGCAGACACTCAATCTTTTGATCCTATAGTGTCTTAAAGAATATTTCCTATTCACATTTCTTCTTTAGGATTAGGAGGCATTCACCATTCAGCTGCTTTAGGCAATCCGACTTTTAACCTTGTTGAGGTTAACCTTTATTCAACATTGATTGCTGACTGCATTTATAGCATTTATCAATGCTAAGTTCTGATAAGGGTTTGCATTAAATTGCAGATCTGAGCCTGTGTCCACAGAGGATGGAACCCTCAGAGCCCATAAGGCAGGTTCTGCAACAGTAGGCCGACATTCCTGGTGATATTGTTAACATGTATACTCAGCAAAAAAAAAGAAACATCCCTTTTTTCAGGAGACTGTGTTTTATAGATAATTTTGTAAAATCCAAATAAGCTTTACAAATCCTTATTGGAACAGGTTTAAACAATGTTTTTCATGCTTGTTCAATAAGCCATGAACAATTATTGCACATGCACCTCATGGGCGTAACCACGCACTCTTTGGGGGGGTCGTGACTAGCACTTGGACCCCCCCAATGTCCAAGCGCTTGGACCCCCCCCCAATGTCCAAAACATGGTTACGCCCTTGATGCACCTGTGGAACAGTCCGTAAAACACGAAGAGTTTACAGGCGGTAGGCAATTAAGGCCACAGTTACAATAACTTAGGACACTAAAGAGATCTTTCTACTGACTCTGAAAAACACCAGGAGAAAGATGCCTAGGGTTCCTGCTCACCTAACCCTAACCCTAACCCTCATTATTCCATTTCTGTTCGTCAAATGTCTGTGAAACTTTTTCAGATTATGTCTCATTTGTTTACGGTTTTTAGGTTAATACAAATATTTACACACGTTAAGAAATTTCCTGGAAATAAAAACAGTTGAATATGAGAGGATGTTTCTTTTTTGTTGAGTATATTAAGCCAACATGGCCTGCCATGTAAACAGAAAGACCATTAGGAAAGAAGCGGGAAATTATCCTCAAATGCTTCAAAAGGTCCCCATATTAAAGTAATTTTGTGGTATGAATATTTCATCCACTCGCCTGGAGTGGAAATGTAATATTGAAGAGTGCTGGAATCCCATGTCATCATGTAGAAAGCGATGTAAAGCAGAATCTGGACTTATTCCAGAATCCAATTATCAGAGGCGATGCATTCGGCCACAGAGCACGAGGAGATTTTCTATTAATCAGAGACACAGTTCAAATAAAAGAGAATTCTTGGGAGGCATACTGCACTGGCTTATGAACTGCCCTATCAGAGTCACTGTCATTTGTGTTCAGCCTGAAACACCCAGTTTAATGATCAAAACAAATTATCAGTAATCCACACTGTGATTGTTCATTAATACATTCAACTTAGCTAAGCTGCCTTCCGGCAGGTTTTTGGGGGCCAATTTTTATCAGTAGCATTATTCCTCTAGGGTCTACAAAACAGCAAGCTTTTACGCAACCAGCCAGAAACATGCAGACAGCACCAATCTGAACTGATCAGTGGAAGCCGTGGATAAAAACAATGAAAAAGCCGTTTCAGCTCATAGTTTTGCAAAGGTCAGAAATGGCTAGCAGCGACAGTGACCAGTTTGCTGCTGTTGTCTGTTCCCCACTTCTCCCCTTTTACCTTTTGTCCACTCCTGTTCCTTGATGTAATGCTTCAAGCTGGTTAAGCCAAAGTTTCAATACCTTTCCATCAATATAACTGAGTAAAATTTGGTGTCTGAACACACATTAAAAGAATTATTGTTTTGTAATACTCATATATTTAGTAAACCTAATGTTAGAGAATTATCCCACAGAATACCCAATAACACACCAATTCTCCCTTCCCCATCTTTGCATCTGGTCATTATAATTAGAATGAACAGCTCTGATAAATATACTGCAATCCAAAGCCGGTTATAACAAACAAGTTGCTACTTCACCTTCATCTTATTTTAGGATTTTTGTGAAGAAGGATACGAGATAACAAGAAAGCCAATTTCCGTGTTAGATGACATGAATAGGCAGTGTATCAGAGAAAGGCAGACACATGAAACAAACAGTTCAGCAAATGCTATATTTATTTATTACAGAACTCAGGAAATTGTATTTATTAGATTACGATTGCTATATTGGACTATAATGTTCTAGAAGAGTTAGATGGACACAAACAGTTATGCTAGATTTTCTTTTTATTAAATTGTATTTATTTTCCTGATCTCTATAAGCAAAACCCACTTACATTAGAAGCTTCAGTTTTTCCACAATGTTTCATTCACTGGTTTAGTAAATAAGCCACAGTGTACAAATGTCTGTTCTGATTAATGTTAACATGCTGCCAGAATAATATACCACTTTCACACAAAATTCATTAATCCGATAATTTTCGATGAAACAACAGATTTTCACTCAATATTAAAAAACAAAGTTTCATATCCTCTTTTCTAATTCCTCATCTTCAATTATAATGCACCGACCAAGATTCCATTACTTTACCTGCCCAACATTATCACACAGACACATTTTAGAAGGCAATGCTAGTTTACAAATGAACTCTTGGGAAATTCTGGAGAATTATTAGGCAGCTGGATGATAAACATGTTCCACTGTAAGACACAAAACTAAAAAATATGACATTTTATATTCTGGCCTGACTACTAAGTAGGCTAAGTAGTACTGCCTGTAAGCTATTTTTCATAATTCTGCTTAATCCCAATGTAGGGTTGTTTAGGGCGGCTGTGGCTCAGTCGGTAGAGCGGGTTCTTCACTAATCCACTAATCGTAGGGTTGGCGGTTCGAATCCCGGTCCGGGTGATCCCATGCCGAAGTGTCCTTGGGCAAGACACTGAACCCTAAGTTGCCCCCAATGGCAAGCTAGCACCTTGCATGGCAGCCCATTGGTGTGTGAATGTGCTCTCATTTGTAAGTCGCTTGTAAATGTCAAAATGATATTTCTGTAAAGCTGCTTTGAGACAATGTACCCTTGTAAAACGCACTATATAAATTATTAAAATTATTGTTTTTCTAAGAATAAGTCGGTGGCAAAGAAATCATTATATATGACACACCCTGGCAAAATCTAAAAAGTACGACAATAACGCAGGTAGAATGCTAAAGGAACAGCCAGTAGGATTTTAGCTCTAGACCAGTGAATGTTGAAACCAAACAGGAGATTATGTTTTATGAAGGAAAGGCCATGGAGAGTGGACTGGGGAATATACTTTATCTTGATCTTAAATCTAATACAAATATAAACTCGCTGTGTAACTTTATTTATGTGACCTTTGTGGCCAGACTGCATTAAACAGACAAACTGTTAGTGATGGTCAAGGTTGCACAATGAGGGGAGCTCAGAATGAGGAGCTGAGTCTATTTATGGCCAGTGAAGCTCAAGCGACATTAAAAGCTCAAGAAGGAATTTTGATTAGGACCAGTTAAAATTGGATGCAACATATTAGATAATCAGGTCAAGTGCAGTTGCAGAAAGTTTGTTGCAATGGAGTGCTAATATAAGCAGTTTGAAGTAATCTTAGAATAATGGTTTCAAAACTGATCCCTACAATAAAAAGGGTAAAAAAATTTGCACCTTTCCTTATCGCTGGGGTGAAAGCCTTACCTTTTGTATCCTTAACATGCATGTTTTGCTTGGAAATGTGGATATAGTGTACATTTAAATATGACTTAAGATATATAATTGAACTATTATTATCTTTTAGAGTAAAGCTTTAGAGGCACACTACATGCACCTTCTAAGTAAAAGTTACATACTACTTGTACAAACTGATTACACTTGAAGGTACCCCCCCAACAAAAATAAATAACTTTTGAGAGTTTAGACAGCTGGCTAAGTAATACAATCTATACCGTGCTTCGGGAGTGGAATGGCTTTGTCTTATTATTAAATGAGTAGTGGTATACTCTGGTCTTTTTTATTAAAAACATCACCTGGCACACTTAGAGTTTTTATTTATTTATTTATTTATTTATTTTAAGGATTCTGACACTCCTAGAGGGTTCTACTTACAACTTTCTAATAAGGAAACCCTTGGTTGTATAAGATTCTACCTAAAATTTTTATGGCTTCCCCAGTACAAATCATTTACTAAATTCAACCTTAAAAGTTTATTCAACATATATGAGATGCTCTGATATCATCTTGAAGTGTGCTAAGTAAGTCTCGTTCATGTTTTGTTTTGTTTGTTTAATAATAAAGTCCTTCTCTTGCAATTACTTCCTGCCTCCTCCACTAACGTGGCAGAATAACGCGCCACCAATGGAAGTAGCAGAGAAGCCCGGATCACCGGAGTGCTGGGATCTGGACCGCTTACACGCAGCATTAACGCAGGTACAGGGGCAGGCATCCCAACTTAACTGGATGGAGCAAGCCGGGCTAGGCGACTCAAAGCTATTTTCAGTGCTCCTGGATAATTCCATCCAGTTAAGGAAGGAACTCGAGTGCCAGGTGGCACAGTATCAGCAGCAGCTGCAGGCCCAGCCGGAGAATCCCCCACGACCGGTGGACTATGGTACTCTGCCCATGCCTGAGAGCCCCTTCTCGCCCGTGCCCACGCCTGAGAGCCCCGTCTCACCTATTTCCACGCCTGAGAGCCCCATCTCGCCTGTGCCCACGCCTGAGAGCCCCGTCTCACCCGTGCCCACGCCTGAGAGCCCCGTCTCGCCCACGCCTGAGAGCCCCGTCTCACTCGTGCCCACGTCCACGTCTCTGAGCCAAGTTACGTCCACGTCCCCGAATCAAGTTACGTCCACGTCCCAGAGCCATGTCCCATCCAAGACCCATATCACGACTCACGTCCATGAGCCCAACCAGGAGCTCAAGCCAGGGGCTAACATGGCAGCCTCCGGCGCTACAGAGACGGCGAAGTTCCTGTCGAAGGTAAGCCCATTAACCTCTGCCCCTCTGTGTCCATGCAGTGCGGTGATCCAGCCCGAGGCTAACATGGCAGCCTCTGGCGCTACAGAGACCGAGGGGGAGGTCTCAGCCCCTCAGGAAGCGGACGAGCCATCCTGCACCACAGCGTATGCCGCACTGTTCCCTTCTTCAGCGTAGGTGGCGTCCTGCGTTTCTGAGCTATGGCAGGCGGCATTCTGCGTTCCTGAGCAACGGCAGGCAGCGTCCTGCGTTCCTGAGCCACGGCAGGCAGCGTCCTGCGTTCCCGAGCGGGCATCCTATGTTCCTGAGCAGCCAGAGGCTGCGCCCCGACCTTCAACACCAGTGGGGGTGTTCCAACCACCTTATGCCCGGCAAAGACTGCCTCGGTTCCTGTGGCAGCAAGAGGACATTCTACCTAGGGGCCCGGGACTCCCATTGGAGGGGGGTTTGTTGCTGGTGCTCGGGGACGAGCAACTTTGGAAGGGGGTTCTGTCACGCCTCGGCCAGCAGATGGCACCAAAACACGAATTCTGTCTGGCCACGTGACGTTTTTGTTAACCTTCGCTTCCTGCTCTGAGAGAGCATTATGTAATTATGATTTGCACCTGTTGTCTCTTGTTTAAGTCAATCAGGTTGGATATTTAAACCCCTCGGTTCCAAACGTACTTTACGCGTTATTGTTTTGAGTGTTTGTTTAAGCTGAGAGAGTGTGTTTGTATGATGGTATATTTGAAAGCATGTTTGACTGGCCTGTTTTGAGTTTGTGTGGTAAGAGGGTATTATCCCCATGGTAGCACTTAGCCATGAATGCTAAGTAGGTCTCGTTCATTTTTTTTGTTTTGTTTGTTTAATAATAAAGACCTTCTCTTGCAATTACTTCCTGCCTCCTCCACTAACCTGAAAAAGTGCAAGTGTTTGAGACACTTGGCATACATAAAAACATGTTTATAATTAACCTTTCATCCTTTTCAACAAAACAAAAAAAATCCAACTTCTTTAGCCACAACCCTGGTTTCTAGACTTATCCTGATTCTAAGATGAAAATATACCAAACTGCAAATTCGTAATTGCAAGTAATATTTTACACTTAATAGAGTGTAAATCAGAGCAGCGTTCTTCAGAAGTTTCAGTTGATTTTTTTTTATATATCTAAATAACTTTAGATATTGCATATGTCATTTAAATACAGAGGTGTATTATAGTGCTAAGCACATATTACTATAACAGTATAGTCTACTGTTTCAGACTACTAGCATTTACACTAACATGGCAGATGACCATGCACAGACTTTTGCTGTAGCCTGTTGGTGAAATCACAACTAACTGCTTTAAACAAAACTCTTACTAACTTTTAAAGATGACCTTCTGTAAACTTTTAAAGTCAAGCGATTAAGCTATATCTTCTTTCCCTGGCAAAAACTGTCATTCCATGCTAAGCAGTTCACAGGTATTGCATAAGGACCGTGTTCAAATCGACACTCAACCAACCATGTAGCCTTGCATATAATGATGTAGGTTTCATACCATATAAATGTGGTTTCAATCAATTAATATTTTATTTTGGATTAAGTCACATAAAATTATAATCTGTTTTTTTAAATACATTTAAATGGAATCGTTCATCATCGTACATCATTACATTTTTGATAAAAGCTTAAAATGGAAGGAAACATAGCATGTTTTCTACGGAATGTAATTTTGTCCATACTTCAAACACCATAAACCCAAGTTGAAATCAAGTATTCTACTGTCAAGTTGACCGCATAATACTCAAAAATCAACTTGGCTTTCAAGTGTATTAGTCCTTATTTAGTGATATACTTGATCTAAGCTCATGTACACTAAATGGTTTGTCACATAAATGCCAGAAAGATCTTGCTCCTAGGATTGCCTTTGACCTACTATAACTAACTTTGCTACTAACATGCATGTGATAGCTCATACTGTCATCTAGGCTACAGGTATATGTGAAAACAGCTGTCATAACTTAATGCACAAAAACTAATAACAAAACATTATTTTACATTATGACTATAAATAAGCAGTGCCATACTGAACTTTTAATTATATTGCAACATTTCATGGAGTTGTTTTTTTTCTATGCCAAAATATTAATGAAGACACATGTGCTGGCACAAGCTTGGGTCACAAGTAAAAAAAAAAAAAGAAAGAAAAAGGAAAAAAAAAACTACTTATGAATAACTACCAGAGCACCATTAATTCCAGTGCATTACATAAGTATTCACCCCTTTAAATTAATTAAATGTGAAATGGAGTTGGGGTTTTTCCATCCATCCATCTATCTTCTACCGCTTACTCCTTTTCAGGGTCACGGTGAACCTGGAGCCTATCCCAGGTGGCATCGGGCACAAGGCAGGGTACACCCTGGACAGGGTGCCAGTCCATCGCAGGGCACAATCACATACACACTCACACACCCATTCATACACTACGGAAAGTTTAGACACGCCAATCAGCCTATCATGCATGTCTTTGGACTAGGGGAGGAAACCGGAGTACCCAGAGGAAACCCCCGACGCACAGGGAGAACATGTAAACTCTGCACACACATGGCCCTGGCAAGACTCGAGCCCCGGACAGTTGAGGTTTTTGCTTTTTTTTTTTATTATTTACTCAACTGGTTCATTTGAAGGTCTAAAATATTTTCTTTTGTGACACAAAGGTTAATTAAACAAGAAAGCAGAAATGTTTTGTTCGAATATGTACTCACCCACCTGGGCCAATACTTGGAAAAGCCACTTTGGGCTACAATTAGAGCTGCTAATTGCTGCTAATAGCTCTATCAGCTTTGCTTAATCTGGATCCTGATTCTTCTTGGCAAAATTTCTCAAGATGAGCCAAAGTGAATGGAGACCATTGGTGAACAGCAATGTACAAGTTTTGCCACAGGTTCTAAATCAGACTGAGGTCTGGGCTTTGACTCAGGTTTTTGGTTTTCAACTACTATATAACGCTATAATTAGCTCAGTATTATGTGCTCTCTTTTGTAGATTCATGACATATATTCCCACTTATGCTAATTATAACCACAAAGAAGCACTTGTACAGTTACTTAAATGTTAAGCCTGATGTTAACAACAAAATACAGTATGTATTCGCTAGTAATAGTGGTATAATCCTATGTGTTTCTCACTCCTGTTTTTTAAATATTATACATGCATGATAGAACACCTCAGACTCACAGTCTGTGAGGAAAGGAGAAGTGCACATTTGGTCTGGATTTGTATCTCAATGACCTCGATAAAATCAGCACTGGATTTACCTAGATTTTACAAAATAGCCAATTGTGTTAATGCTCAAACAAACAAGTATTAAACTGCTTTTTTGCTTCTTTGGTACAATGAAACATTACCAGACAGTACTTAACTGAAAAGTGGTGTTGCCATGGCAATACTGACAATACTGATGCCTGTGGCTCTGGAAATATAGAAATGAGATTTCATCATGTGCCGGGGTTATGGGGTGGGGGGGGGGGGGGGGGGGGGG
>JAFFST010050116.1:239607-251205 GCA_022414735.1 Noturus placidus | reverse complement strand
CCTGGGATAGGCTCCAGGTTCCCCGTGACCCTGAAAAAGAGTAAGCGGTTGAAGATGGATGGATGGATGGATGGATCCTTTAGTTAGAAAATAATCTGTTGTATGGCTCTACATTGAACTTTTAAGGGTTCTCCTAGGGACAAACTGAAGAACCTTTTAGAATGCTAGGTGAATATCTTTGTATAAGATTACAGTGTTAAACTTGACTGTCATACCTCGAGTTCTCTTGAATCTGTTTTGAGAATTCACCAAATATGCACTGTTAAAAACGCTTTTAGTAATGGCTCTATGTTTATATAAAAATGGTCTACTTAAAACCTTTTGTGTTGTATGTTCTTCGGAAATGATGCCTCTAAGGTCCGGTTGGATAATTAAGAGTTTGTGGCTTCTAAAAGTGGTTCTTATTTTTAAGACTTTCTGAAAGGAAAAAAAAAGCTCTTTGGTAAGGTTAGTCAAAGGTTCAGCGTTCCATAGAATGACAAACCAAGGAGCGCTGTAGGGTTGTAGAGTTTGGGGTTCTGCACAAACCTAATAAAGTCTCTTTAATAGCCCAAAGACAATTTTCTTATCATATAATTTATCAAAGATTTATAAAACTGTTTGAGATCTCCTGTTTAATCCACAATATGGATTATAGGTCAGGTAAATCAAGGAGGTGAGAACACACCATCCTTGTGATGCCATTCAGAGCAAAGAGAGAGAGAGTGACGCCTCATTAAACACCTTGATTGGATAAGGCACAAGTGAAAATAGTGCTGCAACATAGCAGTGTGTGCCAGGGCAAATATGATGAGGACCATTAATAGCAGGGCATAACTAAAAAATCACAAAAACACATATAGGAACAAAGATATACACACTTGTTACATCCACACAATGCTACATGTATTTGCCATGCCCTGCTTTAAAGATTCACAAAGATTTCATAGATATCAAGGTCTTACTTCTGTGATCTCAAAAAACTCTAATTTTCTACATGGAACTAATAAGGCCCTGTGATGAAGAATATGCAGACTGATGTGCAATATGTCACTGCAAGGACATGCCATTATTGCAGGCAAGTAACTGTCAATTCAGAGCAGTTAAGTGTCAGCGTCAAACTTTGATCAGTCAAAGATCAGTTCTTTTATTCTGAAAGTCAAAATGAACACTTTTCTCTCACTTTTGTATTCTCCCTCCAAACACACAGAGCACTGCAAATCAAGGGCCACCTTCACAGAGATTTGGAAAGGGTGAATTATTTATCAGCAAACAAAAAGAATGGAAGGAGCTTCACTTCAGAATGTCGGCGCTTAAGTACCAATGGAGGTGTGTAGGTTGAGAGACAAATAAGCATGACTTTGGAGGACCTGTTTTGGCAATTGCTGCTGTCCTCAGAAATATTTATAGCTTCCCAACAACTAAGGATGAATTTTTAGATCTGTGGAGGAGCAAGGGAACCTCTGTCATAAATAATCAAAGAAGTATTCAACTGTCTATATATATATACATATATATATATATATATATATCACTTAGTAATATATATATAGTCTACTCAGACATTGTAGCTGGTAGAAAAATCTAATCAAAAGTAACGAGATCAGATTATTTCTCATAATGTCAGTAAAGAAACAAGTTCAGGAAAAGGAATAAAACAGGACACTGAGATGTTTTACAGCACACTTGATGGTGCATTACTCATACGCACAATACATTAGTATGGCAATTTGTGGCCGTTGTGTATAATTTGCTGTCTTAGCATAAGAGTTGTTAGATCATTTATATCGCCCTTTACTTCCACAGTAAATAGGAATGTGTTCATCATAACCTGCATGTCAGAGCCTTTGCTCTGCTCAAATAAAACGAAAAGAGCTTTACAGGGCAGGGGAACTGTCCACTTACCAGTCCTGAAACACAAATGTGTCATATAACCAACATAACCGCTGCTCTTCTGTGTATATTCATTAAGTGTAATGTTAAGTAAGGGAGAATGTACCAACCTATGTGAAATGTGTGTGAGTGTGTGTGTGTGTGTGTGTGTGTGTGTGTGTGTTTGTGCCCTGTGATGGATTGGCACCCTGTCAGGATGTACCCCGTCTTGTGCCCTATGCTTCCTGTGATAGGTTCCAGGTTCCCCGTGACCCTGAAAAAGATAAAGCGGTATAGAAGATGGATGGATGGATGGATGGATGGATGGATGGAATGTGCCAACCCCTCTGTGTTTAAAATGGCTGTTATTGCGATTGATCTGGTTAGATTACCTAAAGTAAAGATACTTGAATAAAGGAACCTTCAGCAGGATTGATGGTAAATAATATGGTATGTTTAATACTCATAACACATGAATATAATTTATATAATTAATTAATTAGAATGTACATTTAAACTTGATTGATATGTTTTTAATGCTGCCATAGGAGGTCTCTTATGAGCTAAATGGACAGTGTGAAACTATTTCCTGCAAACAGCAGAGGTCTCCCTTCTATTTGAGCTTGCTTTAGCAATGTGCTTTAATGCAATACTGCATTGGTTTCTTTTAATAAACATACCTGTGGCAAAAAGAAGTATAAGTATTAAGATTGCATTGTGCTCTTGTTCAGAATAAGGGAGTATCATATAACTAAATGGCTTCAATTAGTTAATTCAAGACTTACAGTATATTTTGAACAAAGATGGCTGAAATCTCCACAGTATTTCCCTAGGCAACATTCCTTAGTGACAGTTCTAAACATTTATGAGACATAAACTGAGACATATAGACATGAGATGAAAATACACCATACATGCTTTTGCATACAGATTTTGAGGCAGTACATTGAGGGTGGTTCTGCATAAAAATGAGCTGAAGGTTATTTTCAGTTCCACGTTTGGGAATCAGACACTCAAGGAATCAATCATACTCCATCCTCAGAGACACAGAGAGAGAAACCTGGACTGTAAAATGAAAACCCATGCACACACACTCACTCTTGTGCAACCTGGAGTCATGTTTTCCTTCAGACAACACTCTATACATCATTTTTAAAGCCTTGAAACATTTCAATCTGGTCTCTTAAATAAGCAACACTACTGCCACTATTGGTTCTCTGAGTATTAAAACAATAATGTCCTGGGATGAAGTTTGTACTATTTGTTGAAGGGCATTGAGTCATGTAGTTTCATGCTGAGATAGGGTGGCCTTCTGTGACAGTGCCATCCCCTGCTGGGCAGAAGGAGCCACAGACACCTTGTATTGCCCTTTGATCCCTTTTTATTATTTTTTTTTTTTTTTGTATGAGTAATGGAGCACCTTGCACATGGGTAAAATGTAGTTGCTCATATTGCCTGAAGACATGCTTTGGCAGATAAGAAGGACTGACTGAACTCTCCTCTTTAGGGGAGCTGGAGTCAGAGTCTGTGGGTACAGAAAAACTCTCCACTCAGAAGAAACTCAACCAGCCAAAGTAGGTTACTTTATTGTGACTCTGTGGCTAATGGGAGACACACAATTATAGGATTCAATTTCCTTTTTTCTGAGAATAATGGAGTATTTTGGTATTAATTACAAAACCAGATCAATCCTCAACTGATCATAGGGTGCGACTTGGTGTCATGTGTGAACAATGCTATATGGTGCACTCACTCTCTTAATGGGATTGGTTAGAGTATACAGTATCTCACAAAAGTGAGTACACCCCTCACATTTTTGTAAATATTTGATGATATCTTTTCATGTGACAACACTGAAGAAATGACACTTTGCTACAGTGTAAAGTAGTGAGTGTACAGCTTGTATAACAGTGTAAATTTGATGCCCAAAGTGCCAATATTTTGTGTGCCCACCATTATTTTCAAGCACTGCCTTAACCCTCTAGGCCATGGAGTTCACCAGAGCTTCAAATTTCCACTGGAGTCCTCTTCCACTCCTCCATGATGATATCGCAGAGCTGTTGGATGTTAGAGACCTTTTGTTACTCCACCTTTCATTTGAGGATGCCCCACAGATGCTCAATAGGGTTTAGTCCATCACCTTCACCCTCAGCTTCTTTAGCAAGGCAGTGATCGTCTTGGAGGTATCTTTGGGGTTGTTATCATGCTGGAATACTGCCCTGGGGCCCAGTCTCTGATGGGAGGGGATTATGCTCTGCTTCAGTATGTCACAGTACATGTTGGCATTCATGGTTCCCTCAATGAACTGTAGCTCCCGAGTGCGGCAGCACTCATGCAACAACAGACCATGACACTCCCACCACCATTCTTGACTGTAGGCAAGACACACTTGTCTTTGTACTCCTCACCTGGTTGCGCCACACGCTTGACACCATCTGAACCAAATAAGTTTATCTTGGTCTCATTAGACCACAGGACATGGTTCCAGTAATCCATGTCCTTAGTCTGCTTGTCTTCAGCAAACTGTTTGCAGGCTTTCTTGTGCAACCTCTGCAGCAATGCTGTCAGCACTCCTACGTCTATTTCCCAAAGACAACCTCTGGATATGATGCTGACCACGTGCACTCAACGTCTTTGTTCGACCATTGTGAGGCCTTTTCTGAGTGGAACCTGTCCAGTTAAACCATTGTATGGTCTTGGCCACCGTGCTGCAGCTCAGGGTCAGGGTCTTGGCAATCTTCTTATAGCCTAGGCCATCTTTATGTAGAGCACCAATTCTTTTTTTCAGATCCTCAGAGAGGTCTTTGCCATGAGGTTCCATGTTGAACTTCCAGTGACCAGTATGAGGGAGTGTGAGAGCAATGACACCAAAATTAACTCACCTGCTCCCCATTCACACCTGAGACCTTGTAACACTAACAAGTCACATGACACCGGGGAGGGAAAATGGCTAATTGGGCCCAATTTGGACATTTTCACTTAGGGGTGTACTCACTTTTGTTGCCAGCGGTTTAGACATTAATGGCTGTGTGTCGAGTTATTTTGAGGGGACGGCAGATTTACACTGTTACACAAGCTGTACACTGACTACTTTACATTTTAGCAAAGTGTCATTTCTTCAGTGTTGTCACATGACAAGATATAATCAAATATTTACAAAAATTGTGAGGGGTGTACTCACTTTTGTGAGATACTGAATATCATAAAACAATCATCCTCCTTAAGCCACTACAGGAAGTGAGCCTGGGCACAACTGGGGTGTATATCAAACTCAGGATTGGCAGATTCAGGATTTGTGTGCCTAGCATGTATCACTGCCACTTTCAACATGACTTACTTTCATTCAGGTGATAAAAGAACCCTGACTAATTGGTTTTCTGGCTCACTGACCTTGAAAACACAAAGAGAAGAGACCTGAAATGAAGTGCACTGTCTGGGGGCATATGGCTTGAAAGACAAATGCCACAGCTATGATAAGAGTCCTATGCATGGAAAAAATGCCCAATGAGGTTTGGTAAGGGAGAGATCAAGAGACAGAAGCATATAGACAGTTGTAGCTCTGAGACTACAGATCCTCTCAGCCATGCAGTTATGCTAAAGAGAGAGTGAATGACTGAGAGAGAGAGAGAGAGAGAGAGAGAAGGAATGAAAGAGAAACAGAAAGAGTGATTTTGTTTGCTCAGCTAATGAAGGAAAATAAAGTTAAGGCAGCTACTTGCAGGAAATGAATAGCAGCAGGATCTTAATTGAAGTAGGTAGGGAGCAAGCTGGCATGACACTTTTTCTGGAGTGTTATGCTGTCAGAGTGACATGGGCTTTAATGCAAAGTCCAGTGGTTGTCATTATCACTCAAATGCACAGTGTTGTTGTTGTTGTTGTTTTTTTTTTTGCTGAAGTGTAACTCAGGTGTTAACACAGCTGTTTCTAATATAACACAAAGAGAATTCATTTAACCCTTTAAAAATAAATAAAAACTAATTGCATACCTCTGGAAACTAGTGACTCTTGACTTATTTCTGCCACCTTGTGTCCAGAACAATCCTGAACCGGGCAAAGCAATTACTGAAGAATGAATGAGTGAATGTTTTACAATGCTGAAATCTTAAAATTATAAAAACAGATAAGTGATATGTTTGTATAAATCATGCACATGCTCATTTGTACACATAGAATGTGATTCATTTGTCCATTCATTAATCTTCATTAAGTGCTTTATCCTGGTCAGGGTTGCAATGGATCTGGAGCCTATCCCAGAGTGCAAGAACTGTCCAGTCCATCATAGGGTACCATGTGCACACACATTCACACACTTATTCACACCTAGGCCAGTTTTGCATAGTCAATCCACCTACTGGCAATTTTTATTTTTTGGAAGATGAGAGGAAAACTACATGGACAAAAAACTCTGTACAAACAGTAAGCAGAGCTCAGGATTAAACTGGGGCCCCTGGAGCAGTTAGGCAGCAGCATTACCCACTGCATCACCATGCTGCCTAGAATGTGATTTATTGAGTTATTCTTGTGTGTGAGGATGTATATATATTATATATATTTAGACCTACTCCTGACAATGCATATGCAGAAACCCCTCGTGGTAGAAAAGTGCAGTCATGGGTAAACTGGTTATGAGGCACTTCCATCCCACTTATTGTCAACCATGTCAGCATAATTGACAGGAATTGTTGGCTGTGGTGCAGACAAATGGCAGAAGATATGTAAAGTAAAAAAATATAAATTTTATACAGTAGCTGACCTTTCCTTACTTGAATATTTGGCACATGCGCCTTACACAAGGGAAGTGTTTTTATAGAGCACAAGAATCTTTTTGCTGAGAGTGGCTCATCAGTCAATTTTGTTTGCCCAGTGCAGTTTTAGTTCATCTCTGCCAGCAACTCGAATACCTTTTGGAGAAGCAAAATAAATAAATAAATAAATAAATAAATAAATAAAACTGATTAAAAACAGTAAATTGGAGTCTGGTTTTTCCAACCTCCATGAGCCTAATAATGACATGTCTTATATGCATTCATACCATCGAGTACATTTCGAAATACAGCTGCAGAAAACACATCAATAGTGAAGGTTTTTCACTATTTGCCTTCCAAATATAACTGGGGCAATTGATTGCACACACGTAGCCATAAAATTACCCAAATCAAAAAGAAGTTATTTACCATATATGGTGATTTGGGGGCATTTCTTTATTTAAACGAGCTTGGCCATGCATGAGAAGAGCAATTTAGAACGTATGGGATTTATCAACATCCATTGCATACAGCTGTGCATACATACAGCATGTGTGACAAATACTAACTTTCTAGTGCTGGTGAGGTAGTGAGGTTCTTACACACAGAAACAAATAGAAAATGTTCTATGCATGGTTTGATAAATAAGACCCCTGGGTTCTGCAGTTAGCACAACCTGCGTTAATTAACAGAATGCTCCAATGATTTGTATTTTGGTTTATGTGGATAAAATGGTTTGACGGTTAAGAACTAGTGTTAAAGCATGCATTTAAGAGCTACGGTGTATGCCTGAATAATAAGCAAGCATTACATTTACATTACATTTATTCATTTAGCAGACGCTTTTATCCAAAGCGACTTACAAATGAGTGCACACTCACACACCAATGGTAGCAGAGCTGCATGCAAGGTGCTAGCTTGCCATTGGGGGCAACTTAGGGTTCAGTGTCTTGCCCAAGGACACTTCTGCATGGGATCACCCGGGCCGAAGCACCCACACAAGGTCTGGTGAAATAAATAATAAGTTAATCAGTGCAAAAAAAAAAAGTCAAATTGACCAAATAATTAAAATAAAAAGCCAGATATAGGGCTTTTTCTAGGACCTGAGTTTTCCCTGTTAAAAAAAGAATAAGTTGGATTGCAGAAAGAACACTGACTTTCATTGAGGACTGAGCAGATGTGAAAGCATTTGGCCGAATTGATATGGGCAGTGAAGTGTTGGCACTGCACACTGCCTGGCAAAGCCTTTATCAGTCAACATCTATTACAGGCCCATCAACCTGCCCAAGGGCTTGCAGATTTCTGTAAGAAGGTAATACAGCTTTGTAGGTGTTACAGATGTTTACTCCTCATTGTCCTTGCCCTGCAGCAGGCAACAGGTTTACAAGTACTTGATGTGACTAATATCTACACAGATTTGTGACTAAAATACCCACTTGCCATTCTCTAATAAAACGTGTAAATGAATCCCATTTCTATGGCTGGATGTAGTGTGGCTTTACAGTTATGCAAAGCATGAATTTTTGTGTAAGAATTTGCTTGAGAATGACAACGTCCTGGAACATTTAAACTGAGAAACAGGAGGCCATGTGTGAGGATGTGGGAGAGTGAGAGACAGGTTGAGAGAGTGTAAATAAAAGAAAGAGATAACAATCACTCTTTCTTATCGCTAATCATCATTAAGTGTAAAGTGTCATATGTGACAGATCAAAGATGGATGTGTTGCTGTTGCTAGTGGTGGTCTTTTATATTCTGTTTCTGTTCCATTTTGGAGGAAAATGCTATCAATTCCTGCTAATAATGTATATCAGGACTTCATCAGACATTTGGGTAAGTGGAAGAAAATAATAAAGTCCCTCGGTTTCTTTTGTGCTTTCTCTCCCACCATCGTGAGAAGAATAACAACCAAATGTATTTACCACTGGAGACTTTCTGCTTTTGTTTGCTGGTGCAGAGGTCTGTTCAATGTGAGGCAGATATATCAAGATATTACAGCTCAGAAGCCACCGGAAGCCTTAACCTCAACGGGATACAGCTTCTGAGGATACAGAGAGACAGAAATGCTCAGTTGATGTTGTTTGATCAACACAAAGTAGGCATTTCTGGCTTTTTCCTCAGCCATGCATAAGGCCAAGAAATGAAGGCAAGACACCAAGAAATGAAGGCAAAAAAAAAAATAATAACATTGATAAGAAAAGCTGTGCTGAAAGCTGATTTTAATAATAACTGACTGGCTAAAGTGCATGCTATAGAACACTATTGGATTCTCTTCACTTTCTGTTGGTCACGAACAATATACTCCAATCATTAAAGTAACAGGCCAAGTCTTCTTCTAATTGGCAGCTAAGAAGAGTACAGAATGCCAGCTATATCTGAGAATATTATATGACTTAGAGTAAAGGAAATCTGAGTAGAAGTCACAATAAGATGAGCATCTCAGTAAGGGGTTAGCAAAATAAGGCATGAGTTATCAGCCCATTATCATCTTTCTATGAGGTTCGCAAGCACCGTGACAACTTGCTTTCTCTTTTGATTTCTTGGACACCTAGAGTTTACCGGCAAGGGGTATGGATATATCTTCCAATAAAAGCTCGACAAATGTAGACTAATACGTCCAATTTTTGCTGGGCACTGTTAATGTTGCTTTGTAAATCAATGTGTATTGCAAATGAGCTGTAGTTTTTAAAGAATGAGTCTCAGTAAGGAATGCACACTCACAATCAGGCTTAGGGAGTAACGCAATACAAGGAAAGGCATTAGATAATCAGGATACAAAAAACTGATAACTGTAATCCGTTACAGTTACGTTAAAAACAAAATATCAGGATTACAATTTTTTTTCATTTAAAACCAAATAAATTTATCTTTTGATGTAACACAATATTGTTTCTGCTTGATTATAGTTCTGGTTCTCTCTCGCCAGTCTGGTGCATACACAAATACATTTTGTGCAAAGTTAATTTGGTAGAAATGAACACAAATTGTTCTCTGAAATGCTTTTGTTAGGGTGACCATACGTCCTGTTTTTCCAGGACATATCCTCTAAATCCATCTAAATTTGAGAAAATGTCTGGGGTTCGGCTTTAGTTTCATTATGATGTGTTTGTGGTCTAATCCTGCATCATGTGTGTGCATATTTAACCCCTCTCTGTAATTTCTGCCTTCTCACACACCAACTGGTCGATTATAAAAGGCTTGTAGCTTTTGTTGGCCAAATTCCGGCCTCTCAACCATTAGCCTACTCACAGTGAACGTGCGAAGGCAAAGTGCTGTTCTGTACGGCATCAAACAGTTGCTTGGCAATCGCAGCAAATAACAGCAAATAACAGAGTCGAAACAATGCCCATGGCAATAAAAGGTCATTTTTCATTTCATGTTATAGCATTACTTCGTAATATATGGCCATTCAAATGTGTAAATGATGGCAGAAGGTTCACTTGTGGCATTTAATATTTTATTTTATTCTATGGACATTCAAAACAATGTATTTTAAATGTGGGCGAGTGAAACCAATTTTATTTATATATATATTTATGTGATGCTAATAGTGAGATACCACAAAACAGTGTTATCTCACTATTAGCATCACATAAATATATATATAAATAAAATTGTTATTACAGCTAACAATTTTATGTTATTACAGCTGAAAAGATCATTGGGGTCTCTATACCCACCTGCTTTTCATTTGTTGACAATCGTGACATTGTGTACATCGGACACGTGTGTTTATGTTTCTGTTATGTCTCCGCCCTGTTCTGTCATTGGCTGTTATTTCACGTGTGCCTTAAGTGCTGTCAGCCGTCAGCAATTGTGTTTGTATATAGACCGTGAGCCTCCCAGTACACAGCATGGAATATTAGATTAGTATAGACACTTAGATTAGTTTAGATATAGTAGATTAGTATAGATACTTAGATTATTTTAGATTCCTTACCATAGTTTATCACTGTCATAGTCATTTCTGTCCATGTCATGTTCCATGTTTAGAGTAGTTCATTTTGTTCACGCTGGTTTCTCCACTCCCAGGTCCTGGTTATAGTTTATGTTTCATGTTTAGTATATTGACCCTGTATTCTGTGACCGCGACCTTGATTCCTGCTTTACCCAGTTTATGCCTATTTGCCGATCGCCTGACCTTTTTGTATGTTTCTGGATTAAGTTTTGGATTATGTTTTGGATTTATCTACCTGTATCTCTCTACAATAAAACTGTTTCTACCGGACTTGCATCCGTCATATCTCCATAACATCACGATACGTGACACTGGGGTAGCCAATCACCTAACCTAGTAAGACTCAGAACCACTGCACACTGTACTAACCCAGTAAGACTTAGTACCACTGCAGACTACACTAACCCAGTAAGACTCAGTACCACTGCACTACCCAATAAGACGCAGTACCACTGCTCTTTACACAGCTTCAGTGTTTTGTTTTTTTTTTGTTTAGTTTTTTTTTGCCAGTATTGCTGCTACGGACAATGATCTTTTATTTATTTATTTATTTATTTATTTATTTATTTATTTATTTTATTAAAACAAATCCAAACATTGAACATTGAACATGTTTTAAGGTCTTAAAAAGTATTTTAGATCAAATTGCTTTTCTCTTGTCTTTATTTACATATGTGGCCTTGAAGTAATCCAAAAGTAATCAGGTTACATTACTTTCATATTGTGATACCTGGATTACATTAATGAGTCCAAGTAATTTGTAATACATCAAGTAATTTGTAACTGTAACAGAATACATTTTTAAAGTAACCCTCCCAACCCTGCTCACAATGGTGTGATTATATATGGATAATTACTTTAGCTAGATGGAATATTCCTGCTACCCACTTTCTCAATCATCTTACCTTTCAACAGGATGCTAAAATAAATCCAGAACGCAGAACCTGTCACTATTTTCAAAAAACAGATAAAGACCCACCTCTTCTGTGAGCACTAACCCTTAAAAAGTTAACCTTGCATTATTAAAAAAAAAAAAAAAAATATATA
>JAFFST010050116.1:182302-196847 GCA_022414735.1 Noturus placidus | reverse complement strand
GGGGTTTGGGGACATTAGTCTCAATAGGAGCATGTCTAAAAGTGATTCTGAATGAGGGGAGTAGAGTCAAAAAAAAAAGAAAGAAAGAAGGAAAGAAAGAAAAAAAAACCCATGATACTTTTGCAAGTCCTTTTCACACTGCATTACAATGCCAGAGGTAAAATGTGACAAGAACACTAAGGGAAGAAAGAATAAAAACTAGTAGTACTTACAGCTTGTGGTTATGCACTTCACGTTTTCTAAACTATAGATATGATAACCCCCAAAGACATTTACAACTCGATAGACATCACTCAAAGTTGTCAGAATTTCTTTTTTTTTGTTAAAATGGAACACACATCCTAATATACCTTTTAGAAATATTTTCCATGGGATTAGATTTGTGCCAAAAGTTTTGAATGTACCTTTTCAAAAAACAAACACATACATACAATGAGAAACAATAAATAAAAAACAAAAAAACAGTGAAACTGAAAACAGTGAACTCTGTGGCAAAAACTTAACACGCTTTTCAAATAAACAGCTTTTTGTTAAGTTTTCTAAGCTTCATTTTCGCTAATCAAGGTTTATGAATGCGCTGCCAGAGTTTTTAGTTCATGCTTTCAAAGTTTTCATTTACACTCCACAAGTTTACGGTCGCCATTCTGGCACAAACTTCATGTGTGGGGTGGGGCTTAACAGCGATTTACTCTCATTAGATAGTGAGATTTGGATCGACATCTCGAGTGCGCAGCTGAAGAAGAGGATGATGACAACGACGCTCTGTGCAATTTCAACTACCAAGTACAAACACTAGAACTACGCAGACAACATATCCAGAACGCTCTCCAAAATTCACACCACTCAAGTCACTAGTTCCTGCTCAGGAAGCTGTCTATCCAAATCTCATTAGTTTATGAGAGCAAATCGCTGATAAGCCCCGCCCACATGACAGTTTTGCGCTGGAATGGCGACCACAAACGTGCGGAGCATGAACGCAAAAGCTGACAGTGCATTCATAAGCCATGATTACATAAAAGTTACATTCAATTCTTTTGGCCCAAATTTAATCTCATAGTTTTCCAGGAGCCTGGTGTTAAACAACTGAGGAGACACACTGGGGTTCTACACTGATTACAGGCTACTTGAAAAGAAGTTTCAAAATTTGTCTGATATCATAATATCCGTAAATTATACAGCTTTATGCTTCGCTGCATGCTGCGTGATGACTTTGCAAAAATGCTTTCTTGAAAGAACATCAGAGAATACGCTGTGTCAGAGCTTTGATTTAAATGACTTGAAGCTGCTTTCTGCTGAGAAAGTGGTCGATTCGGCAGCACTATCTGAACCTGAACATGCACTGCCTGAATTACAGTCATATTGCACCAGGGCCAAATAAATAAATAAATACATAAAAACAGGACAAGTAGACCTGAATTCAATTTTTAAAAAAAAAACAAACAACAAACAAACAAAAAAAAGTTCAATGTAGTCAAGACTTTAAAGGAACCGGTAAGAGTTCTATTATGGATGGGTAATGGGGTACTCACCTCTGGGGCTGGAGGATCAGTCTGGGTTGTTTTGTCAGTTTTATGGCAAAGGGGTTTCCGTGCAGATCGGGCAGCTTCCTACAAAACATGCACGCACATAATACAATATTACACTGGAGAATTCCATTAGTAGTCATGTTACAGTTCTGTTCTACATGTAACATCTAATTACTAGTTTCAATTTTGAAAAATTTGACAAGGCTTGATTTCAAATCTTTAATATCTTTAATAGCTTCAGAAAGACATTATAAAAATGATCCAGCAAGTCTGCACAGTAGAGTGCTAGTTTGAACATGGTGTGTTCATAGTCTAGAAAGATAATTTTATAATTGTCAATTTGTATAGCGCTTTTTACAATGGTACATTGTCTCAAAGCAGCTTTACAGAAATATCATTTTTACATTTTTACATTTACAAGCGACTTACTAATGAGACACATTCACACACCAATGGTAGAGAGCTGCATGCAAGGTGCTAGCTTGCCATTGGGGGCAACTTAGGGTTCAGTGTCTTGCCCAAGGACACTTCGGCATGGGATCACCCGGGCCGGGATTCGAACCGCCAACCCTACGATTAGTGGATTAGTGGACAACCCGCTCTACCGACTGAGCCACAGCCGCCCTGAAAGATCTTCTGGCTGCAGAATTATATTCTTTAAAACAAATAATAAATAAATACAGCAATATTCCAAGTGATATACTGATCACAGTCCTGAGGCATGTACATTCTGAATAAACATGGTTTAACAAGGACAGTGGTAAGGAAACATTGAGGCATAGGAATATGCAGCCAATAGATTTAAAATAAACTCAGTGGTGTTTTGTCTTGAGGGATTTGAGAGATTGGGTTGTTCTTGTTTGAGATGTGCAAACAGATATGGCATAGTACTACGCTCACACAGACACTTGTTTGCATGCGAAAAGAGAAGGTGACCTTTCAAGACGGAAAAGTAAATGTAAAAATGCATCAATAAAACATAAGCATCTTCAACTACAAGAAAACTCCGCAGCCTGAACACCACTGATTATGTAAAGTTCTTCTACCTAAAACAGCATGCCACATGACAGCTATACAAAACTTATACAAAACCTGCACAGAAACATATAAATAATCTAGCTTTAAAGTAAGCAAATCAATCTAATAGCAATACTATAATGACAGAGTAATAAAAATTCCACAATGCGATTCAACCAACCATCCTTCACTTTATCCCATCAATAGGACAGAACAATGGTGTTAAAAATTTTATGTGCTTTTAAGGGTTCTTTTCAAATCACCTCCACAAATCAATCTCACGAATATCAATTTAGCAGGTAGAAAACCATTATGACGGCTTTTCACGTTATGGCTCAAGTATTATTCTTCATTTGTCCTCTCGCATTTATAGCCTCTTGACTGCCCTCTACAGTTTTATTCGAGCCCCCTTTCTTTCGCTAGCATCTTTTCATTTCCTCTCCACACTGCCAGCCCATAAATTTGAGCAGGAGCTGTCATATTTCTCCTTCCAGCATATATCCTCTTGTGGTTAGGACAAGGAATGGTGTATTTCCTATTGTGAGTGGTAGTGAGCATATGGTGCCTGGTTCACAATGCAGTGAGTGAGCCAGTGACAAAATATTTCCACTGCAAACTGGAGTGCTCTCGAGCATCTGCATAACTTTCTATAACTGCAGGAAAGAGAAGCAGACACCAGCTAGACATTCATACCATCCATTATTTATAGCCTTAGCGCCAGCTAATTATGTAGCGCCAACAAAAAATGACTTAAGTAAAGCAAGCATGAAGCTGTAGCATGCTAATCTTGGTTGCCTGTGAGAAAACTATAGGCATCTTGGCTGAGAAAATGGAGGTGATGTGTATGAGGGTTTGACTTATCTCACCAGCTCAGTCTGCAGAAGCAGGATCAACTCATCTCTCTCTTTCAGCTGCTGCTGCAGGGACTGGCTCTCATCTCGCCCGGGATCCTACACACACACAAAACCTGATTTAAAAAGGTCTACTTTATTCAGGCCATCTCTTCTGGTTGAATACTAGCTTTTCAAGTAACAGAAGAGAAAGTGAAGAGGAAGTGCCATTTTTACACTGAAGTTTTGTTTGATGTGAACTCGCTCACCATTACCAGCAAGTCTGGTCAATATCCATTATGTATCCGTGTATGGAAGAACCATAAGCATCAAAGGCACTAGTTCTAGACCACCAAAAGCTCCAAAAATAGGTTGAAGACTTGAAAAAGTTTGGGGGAAAAAAAAAAGCAATGTAATCGGTCTCTAAACTCTCTAGTTCACATATATATATACACAGTGTAGATTTGACAACTAATGCACTGGTAATAAAGAGCCCTAGATATAACACAGCTGCTTTCCAGACAGGGTTTAATATAAGATAGTAAAGGGATTAGTCACACTAGGGAAATACATTAAAGTAACATGAAAGTCTTGCACATTTAGGTGCATAATGTTGGGATAATCATACTAATGATGCTATAATGAAAGCCTGTAATATATCTAAGGTTGTGCATTGGGAAAGTACAAAAAGCATTTGGGGGGGGGGGGGGGGGGGGATGAGCGTTTACGGATCGAAATATGTTCCCCAAATCCCACAAAGAAAATTGAAGTGCTGCTTCCTTAGGATTTTTGGAGCACAGCCAAGGGATACATTTAGGCATGGGGGAGTGGAGTCCCCGTCACCATTGGTTAAAGTGAAAAACACACAGAGCTCAACTCTAGTACAACACTTTGATGGATATGTTAAAAACAAAAAATAAAACTATATTAGTGATAATGATAATAACTTACTGCTTCATCGCTAACATGCTTTCATTTCAGTCCCTACAGAATTTTGCGATCGCAGAAATGAATGCAAAAATCAAACCAACTCCACAATATTCTGAGGACCCTGTAACTTTTCAAAATTACAGCTAATTTGGGCCAAGATGCTAGTTACGTCATCCCAACACCCATTCAGTCAAAGCCCTCTTGATTCACATACGTTGAACATAAGTACAACTAAAAGTTTGCATTTAGCAACAAACATCACTGGGAAAAACAAAACATTTTTTTTTTTAAAAAAGCATAAAATACACTGCAAGTTGAATTTCAAATTTTGAGAAAAGGTTCAGTAAAATCAAGCATATTTGGCTGCAACAATAACAAAAATAAACTGTGAAAAACCTGTACAGACTGCCATTTCAAAATTGCAAAAGTTTGCAAGTTTACATGCTTTGCTTCATTTTTTCCCCAGGAAATATTTAAATTATACCAAAACAGACAAAGAAGGAATACTGAAAATCTAAGGTCCTGTCACTCAAATACAGGAATAAATATCAATCACAGCCCCCTGATTTTTCAACATCCCATTCCAGATGTAGCCTCCCTTTGCTGTTGTAATAACCTCCACTCTTCTGGGAAAGCTTTCCACTAGATTTTGGAGTGGAGCTGTGTGGATTTCTCCTCTCAGCCACAAGAGCATTAGAGAAGTCAGGTAAGGGCAAGAAGGTCTGGAACACAGACAGCATTCCAGTTCATCCAAAAGGTGTTCAGTGGGGTTGAGGTCAGGGCTCCGTGCAGGTCACTCGAGTTCTTCCACACCAACCTATGCAAACCATGTCTTCATGGAGATCGCTTTGCGGACAGGGCCATTGTCATGCTGGAATGTCATTGTGTGCTTCCAACTCCAATGTGGCATTATATCACACACATATATGGGTGTGATGGTCAGGTGTCCACAAACCTTTGGCCATATACTGCATATTGACTAGTGCTGTTCCCACATTGTTGACATTCATGTGCTAAGTAAAAACATCAACAGCACAAGCCCAATTCAACTCCTGAGCACAGCTGAAGTGTTGCTTGAATATACTGTATATGAATGCCAAAATGTACTGTGACATACTGAAGCAGAGCATGATCAGTATGCAGCATTCCAGCATGATAACGACCCCAAACATACCTCCAAGATGACCAGTACCTTGCTAAAGAAGCTGAGGGTGAAGGTGATGGACTGGCCAAGCATGGCCCCAGACCTAAGCCCTATTAAGCATCTGTGGGGCCTCCTCGAATGGAAGGTGGCGGAGCACGAGGTCTCTAACATCCACCAGCTCTGTGATGTCATCATGGAGGAGTGGAAGAGGACTCCAGTGGCAACCTGTGAAGCTCTGGTGAACTCCATGCCCAAGAGGGTTAAGGCAGTGCTGTTCCATAACTTCCATAGAAAACCTGTGGGGTGAACTGAAGAGGAGAGTCCACCAGCGTGGACCTTGAAGAATCTGGACAGATTCTGTATGGAGAAATGGTCTCAGATCCCTTGCCATGTATTCTCCAACCTCATCAGGCATTATGGGAGAAGACTCCGAGCTGTTATCTTGGCAAAGGGAGGTAGCACAATGTATTGACTAAAAGGGTGCCAATAATTGTTGCACACCTACATTTTACAAAGATATTTTATTGGATAAACCTGTGTTTTGTTTGCAATTGTAAATGGCGCACTTTTGGATAAAAGCGCCTTACACTGTGTCACATTCACCCATACACCAATGGTAGCAGAGCTGCCATGCAAGGTGCTAGCTTGCCATCGGGGGCAACTTAGGGTTCAATTTCTTGCCCAAGGACACTTCAGCATGGGATCATCCGGGCCGGGATTCGAACCACCAATGATTAGTGGATTAGTGGACAACCCGCTCTACCGACTGAGCCACAGCCGCCCAATTGTTTGGTATCCATGAGACTAGTATATTTTTGAAAATTTCAAAAACCCTAACCCTAACCCTAAGTGTATAGGTTGAACAACAAAGAACTTTTCACAGCCTCCTTTACCAAATGGTGCCAATATTAGTAGAGGACACTGTATGCTTCAATGTCACATGCTAAACTATTTCTGGAAATGCTCCATTGTGTAAACAAGGATCTCAAGAGGAGCCAATGTACCGCTGATGGAGCTCAATAAACTAAATAAATATATTTTCATCTTTCATACCACATTTCAAATTAGTGAACTTCTTTTTAAAACCACATCCGTTATGTGCATTAAAAAGGTCACATCCAAATCCAGGCCTGTGGAAACATTTAATTATACTATAATTATAGATCCCAGATTTACCAAGAGGCATTTTATCTCTGCAGAGGCATGGGGGACCTCCAGAGAGCAATTTGGCCACAGTTACACTCACACACACTCTCACACAAGTACATAGACAAACAGACAAATGCCTTTAGCATAACAAGACTGTGCACAGTGCCTGCTGTAAAGCTCCACTTGAGTAGTTTTTCAGTTTTGTCGGCCTAGTTAGACACTTCAGCGGTGGGAAAGGGTCAGGCAGCAAATGAGAACACTTTACTGTTATAGAAAACACAAATACAGGAATATGCTGAAAGTTCAACTCGTGTAAAAAAAAAAAGTCAACTACTATTTTTAACTATGGTAAAGGAAAAACATTATTTATTAATATACATTTTTCTTCTTTTTAATCCATAATATCAGCCTTTCCATTACAATACTAATACTGTAATTAATTCTGTAATTAATACCCTAAAGCTTTTTTTTTTTGGGCAGTTGGCACCAAATAAAGAGTCTTGAGCCTTTGTTATGACATTCAGGGGTGCGCCATAATCTTAAACTTAACAGGACATTGTACAGTGGGACTACAGGTATACAGATGGTCACTGTCATGGCCACAGGTGTGACAATGTGTGCTTGATAACAAAATTTTTGAATAATATTAAGTTTTCCTATAAAACTTTACAAGCATTTTCTTTTGCCTATTTCTGCTGACATCAGAACGGTCATGACGATTCCCTAACATCACTCAGTTTGTTTAACCAGGGAATATTTATTGGATTTAGTTCAGATGCCTGAAGTTTTAGTTCAACAATATCAAGGACTTTATGTCCTTGAATAACCTATATATTTGTGCTCATTAACTTACAAGAATATATAAGCTTAAAAGAATGAATAGATACATCCAACACCTGTTAAAGACATGTATGCATGCATTTCATTTGTCTGAAAAGACTAAAACTTTGCATGAGAAAATAATCCCGTTTTCAAGATAAATAATACTGCCATATGGCTGTCCTAAAGATGCATATAGCCAATCGTTCCATTTAGACCTAATTACCATTCTTCAGTGATTTGCTGTGCTCTGCATAATTTGTATTTACTGGTGTTAGCACTAATTTTAATCACTGCGTGTGAATGTTTAGTCAGAGCATGTATAGGGTTTCTGAAACGTCAGGAACCAATGAGATAAAATTGCATATACTTCATTTGTATTTATTACTTACAGTATATGCTCTACAACTTCACCCTTATGCTGTATGCATTTTCTCAGCTGCTGTAACACAATTTTGTGGATTTTGCTCAACAGATTCTCATTGATTCCTGACTTTCAAGGCATCCTATATTAAGGCTGGGCGATACATCAATAAAATATCCATATCGTGATAAAAAATTGTATCTAGAAATCATTTGACATACCGTAGTTATGTTGACGTATTTTTTTTAAAACATTTTTAATAATTACAAATTAAATAGTACTGAATGGATGCCGTTGGTTTGACGTCATTTAAAAAAAAATCTTGGAATTTTAGGCATTAAAGAAAAGTATTATCAAACTCAGTTTAACATTTGTTTTTGTTTATTTTATTACTGCTTTGCAGACAGTTTGTCAGCTAATTTACATATTGTGATATCCATTATGTATGGTAGAAATGTCCTTAAGGTATCGTGATATGATATTTTTGTCATACCACCCATCCTGTAAAGTATCTTGTAAGACTAAGTTCGAATTTCTTGTCAGATACTCTTGTAGGATTGTTGCTGTAATAAATAAAAACATTACTGCTTACTGCATTTACTTCATTACCATGTAAATATAGTCTAGGACCTAGATTCTAGAGTCTAAATTGTTTGTTAATGTAGACTAGAATCTTCTTGAAATTCTACTTTAATGAAAGTTACAATAATATTGCTGCTGATACAGCAGGCACAACAGCATTAATGTCAGAACAGCAGTGTGTTTACATTTATTGAAAACAATTTACAGTGTTACATTTATTGAAATAGATGTTTTTGTCCATCATAAAGTACAATAAGATTTTATTGAAACATTCGGGTAAGCTGAGGTGAGCCGAGTGCTCTGAGTCACTGAAAAAAGCTTTCAGTTATGGAATACTGAGCATGTTTATAAGCACGGAGTGTTCACAAGAACAATGAAGTAAAGACAACGCACTCTCCATTTTCTTTTTTCCCTCCTAACTTTTCTCCCTAAGCATTGGCCAATACCCACCCACCAGTCAGCTCTCCCCATTAACTGCTGTTCATGCTGTGTCACGGGCAATATAACACACATGGAGGAAAGCACAATCTACCCACTTCTGAATGCATGAGCTCAAAGATGCCCACAATCGGTTAGAGTCTTCATGACTGATAGGGAGTATTGCCACCCTGCCAACCCAGACAGCATGGGCAATTTTTTTTGTTGTGATTCTCTGTTGCACCATTTTTTGTGCATTTTCAGGAAGCTATCTAATCTGCTCAGGGTCATTGTGGATCTGAAGCCTAGTATATGAACACTGGACTTGAGGTGGGGACACACCCTGAATGGGATACCAGTCTATCAAGGCAACATGCACACACATGCTCATTCATACCTAGGGGCAATTTAGCCTATAGCCAATCCACCAAAATGTGTAGTTTTGTGAGGTGGGAGGAAACTGAAGGAGCAGGGAGGAAACTCACACAGACATGGGGAAAGCACTGTGAAACTAAACACAGACAGTAACTTGAGCTCAAGATCAAACAAGGAACCCTGGGCCTGTGAGGCAGCAATACTACCCACTTAGCTACCATAAGACCCGTTTATTAATTGTCATACAAATCAATTCTAAAATTATTATAATGCAATTTATTGCAACAACATTGTACACTTACCCTGCTTAACAAAAACATTGTTCTAGGTAGTTAATTAACGTAGAAGGACACTACATTTTCAAATGTTTATATACAATGTGTGAAAACAAATCCACGTTTCCACTGGAGCATGAAATGAACCAGATTATAGAATTATAAGAGCAGGATGGAAAATCTGACAAAACTTACATGATGAAAAGGTTTGACCTTTTTTATTATTATTATTTCAGAAAAGAAATTGTATGAAATATGGACTATGGAAAATATGTTTGTTGTAAAAAAAAAAAATTCCAGTGTTTGACACTGTATGGGAGACTCACTCAGCCATTAGAGAGGCTTACACGTATATCTGCTTCATTAAAAAATATAATCTCATAAAAGCTAAAAAAAAAAAAAAATAGATTCTACTCAATAGCCTGAAACTGGAACGTTGTATTGTTTACTTAAATCCAATTTACTGAAATACACTTAAGCCAGGTTCTGCCTGTTGCACTGATAAATATATAATCAAGCTTAATGACTGTGATGGCGATCACATAAATAATAATCAGGTAATGATTGTGACAATCCTAACTATATTTTCCCTGCAAGTTTCTTGTTCTTGCCACACGAGAGCGCTTTTCTCAGGCTCCAATTATAAAAGAGATGGGGATAACAAATGTTCCATACGCAAAGTTTTCTGCACAAAGTAGGACAAAAAGTGACACGGTTCCGTCTCAGGTGGGATTGTGGGTTTTATTTTTAAAAACGGGGAAGTTTAATATTTTCTAGAACAAGGCAGGACAAGTCCCAACCTCCTCCTGTCATCTGAACACAGTGTGAGAATTCATGGGGTCCTATTCTAAGCTTTCCTCTTGCTGGCTATGGACAAGCTGCGACATCACATGGCCCGTTAGTGAGACTGTTGCTCCTGCATGTGCTCCATGTAGGTCAGGAAGGAGGACAGAAAGAGACCTCGTTTCCAACTTTGCTCAGCTCGACGGGATTTCCGACTCAAAAAAAAAAAAAAAAACATTTCCTGATGAAAAACAAAATCCGCTTCCCTCCCCAGAAAAATCTCCACAGGCAAAAGTATAAACCTTTCTCTCGTGACAGCCATGGCCCAGCTCCGAAGGATTACCGAACATAATAAAATAATCTCATCAATTTTTTTCCGTTGATGGTTGAGAAAAATAATTCAGATTGAGTTCTCTTCTTTACCGAAATTGAATTGAAAGGAAAGAGAGCATTTTTTAAAACACAAATTTAAAAGAAATTAATTCTCAGTATTTCAGTTTAGACATGCTGATAACTATTTTGAGATAAGGATAATCTGTACATTATAACACACTACAAAAACATTAGCAGTGATTACACTTAGTCAAAGATTACTAGAAACAATTCAAAGGCTGTCAAAGGCTACAAAAATTACATAAGTATATTTCATAGTGTAGGCAATTACCTTGAAAGCTGGTGATTTCTCACTGCAAGGGCTTATGGGTAAAGAGTGTATGCTGCTGGCAGGGCTGGGCTCAGTGCTCTAAAGGGGGGGGGGGATGACAACAAAGACCATCAGTTTCAATTCAGGCAGTTTTTTTTTATTATCCATCCTGAATATACAACAGATCCCAAAACTTCCAAAAAAAGGAAGTATAATAGCATCTAACATTTTCTAAAACCTGATCTCATTTAGCTAGATCCTTAGCTCTTTGGCTAAGGTACTCCAAATTGATCTTCGGTGCCATCATGTTTGTTTTGATTATTTTGAGATGTCTCTACAACTTGCCTGTAGTTCACTGTGCTAAATTCAATTGATTTGACATGATTTAGAAAATCCACAAACTGTGGTGTACAAGGTCCCACAATTCACAGAAACCAAGTAAACTTCAAGGAACTCTCCATAGACTTCCACAATGAAATTGTGTAGAGACATAGATCTGAGCAAGGGTATAAAACCATTTCTAAAGCTTTGAATGTTCCCAGAAGCACAGTGGGCACCATCGATATAAAAAGAAAGAAGTTTGGAACTTATAGGACTCTTTTTAGAGTACAATAATCAGGCTAGATAGGCCTTGGTCAATGTGTCCAAAAACCCAACAGAGCCACTCTCACAGAGCTTCAGAAGTCCTCCGCAGAGATGGGTGAACCTGCTGAAAAGACAACAATCTCAGAAACACTGCATCAATTAGGCCTTTATCGTAGAGTGGATAGACCGATGTCATATTCTCTGGTCTGATGAGACAATTTTAATACTTTGGCTCAACCTCATGCACGACGTCTGGTGAAAACCAATTACTGCTCATCAACTGGCTAATACCATTCCTACAGTGAAGCACGGTAGTGGCAGAATCATGCTATTATGAGCATCATGCTATGCTTCTCAGTAACATGGACAGGGAGACTGGTCAGAATTGAGGGAAGGATGAATGCAGAGAGGTCTTTGAAGGTCCTACTCCAGAGTGCACACAATGTTAGAGCAAGAAAAGGTTTGCCTTTTAGCATGACAACACCACAAAGCATACAACCAAGACAACATTGGAGAGGTTCAGGACTAGTGTCTAGTGACTAGTGACTGGTGAATGTCCTTGAGTGGCCCATCCAAAGCCCCGACTTGAACCCCATCAAAAAAATCTGTGGAGAGACCTGAAGGTGGTTCACAGACCCTCCCGGTCCAACTGTACATATATTATATTACTTCTGCAACAACTACATCCTATATATACATAGCTCTTATATCCATCATTGTATTTAAATCTACCCATCACACCTTGCCATTTACTTGCACTTTACTACAACTGCACTATGTGCTTGGATTCAAAAAAGCTTTTCATTGTATTATTACTTATACTCTGTGCCATGACAATAAAATTGATCCTAATTTTCCTTAATAACCCTAAGCAGGGATCAGACATTATGAGAAGTAAGAGCAAGGATTTAGATCCCACTGTGACTATGGCTGCTTTCAAAACTCCACACTTTTTTGAAACTAAAGTCACCATCTTGACATTCTAGAACAGTGGCTTCATCTACAGCTTTTCAGTTTTGTCTAAATGTTGATACAGTACTGTGCAAACATGCCTTCAAAATAATTAAATAAAATGTTTAAATAAATTAAATAAAATAAAAAATGTAAATAAAAAAAAAACAACAACTTAAACCGTAATAAACAATAGTAATTGAAACAAAGTCGATATTTGGTGTGACAAAAAATTAAAATAGTTGTCTCCGGTACAACTTGTGCAGTTTTAAAACGAGCTGCAAGTTTTATTGAGCATCTTGCAGAAACAGACACAGATCTTCTCTAGACTTTGACTGTTGCTTCCTAATTTGCAGCAAAACCCAGCAGCCTTCATTGTGTTTTTTGTCTGAAAAGTGTCACATACATAATACACTTCTTTCTTTAATAATATACAAACATTTTTCATTTTGTGCTAGAAAACTAATGTTAGGGAATCTAAAATGTTTTTTGTTTATACTGAATTGCTAATATAGAAGTCAAAAAATAAAAAATCTATCACAAAGTTTGTACTAAAGACAAACATTAGGGTGCCTAAAACTTTCGCACAGTACTGTACACAATAACTGGTAGTCTTCCTGGTATTATCAGCAGCACACTGAGATGAAATGTCCTAATGGAACTTAATGGTCCATTGAGTGTTTCACTGAAAGCATATTTCGTGAGGTGTGCTATAATTTGGCAACATAGACCTGCCACCTCAGCTGACCTGTATGACAAACTGACAAAGAATGATCAATAAGTAAGACACCATCTTTTGAACTTCTATGATAAATTATCATTGTTATTTGTCAGGTTATCTGTAGTTTCCTAACTAGCAAGATGTCTCATGTGATACTGAAGTGATAAGCCATTTACTGAGTGAATAATAAGCTTATACGGTGCTCAAATGGCACTTTAAAAAGTTATGACAAATTTTATTTATGGGTAATTAACTTAATCTCACACTTACAAAGAAATAAATTTAGACATTTAGACATTATTCTAAGAAAATATAATTTTAATAATTCTGAGACTGTTCCTTAATACAGAATCTCTCGAGATCCTTCAGTATCCTGGGTCATCTCATGTAGACCTGAATGACTATGTACAAAGTTTGATTCTGTGGTCACTGTACTAGTTTTGTGTGGATTTGCATGTTTGTATGTAAATGATGCACTTATATAGCGCTTTTATCCAAACTATGTCTCATTCACCCATTCACACACACACACACACACCAATAGTAGCAGAGTTGCCAAGCAAGGTGCTAACTTCCCATCAGGAGCAACTTGGGGTTCAGTGTCCTGCCCAAGGACACTTCGGCATGTGGAGTCATGTGGGCCGGGAATCGAACCGCCAACCCTACGATTAGTGGACAACCCGCTCTACCGCGTGAGCCACAGCCGCCCATGTATGTTATTGTATCATTATTCTGGAAGATCCCAGTTGACTGAGGCGGCCAGATTTTCACTTAAAACCTTCTGGGATTTCATGGAGTCCCTGATAAAAATCTAACAAGTTTCCATGACATACACTTGTGATTAGTGGAATGAAGAGGCTTTGTGCTGACCTTTCAAATAGTTTTTTAGCATGGTGGTCTAATTTCAGATTTGGAGACTTAGTAACTCCAAAATGATTGTTATCTTCCTCAAACCTCCAACTCTGATCCTTGGAGAAATTTGTCTCTAGAACTATCCTCATCACTGTACGTGAACACAAAATAGAGTTATGTCCTCTTCCAGGCATGTTTATTACAGCACTGGCTACTTAGATTCTTTATTATTGGTCTGTTTTCTTTTGGTAGTCTTTGCCTTATTTATTAAGGTCAACACAGTTCTGTCCCATTTCATTTGTGTATATTTTAATGTACCCCATGTTTATGAATAACTAAAGGAATTGGGTCTTTCTCACTTCACATATCGGTCATGGAAGTCATGAATGACTGTTCAAGAATCCCTAAATATTCAGGTGAACTTAAAAAAGTAAAATATACAGTGGTGTGAAAAAGTGTTTGCCCCCTTCCTCATTTCCTGTTCCTTTGCATGTTTTTCACACTTAAGTGTTTCGGAACATCAAACCAATTTAAACAATAGTCAAGGACAACACAAGTAAACACAAAATGCAATTTGTAAAT
>JAFFST010050116.1:152310-169919 GCA_022414735.1 Noturus placidus | reverse complement strand
GATGTGCAAATCTGATAGAGACATACCCCAAGCGACTTACAGCTGTAATCGCAGCAAAAGGTGGCGCTACAAAGTATTAAATTAAGGGGGCTGAATAATTTTGCTCGCCCAATTTTTCAGTTATTTATTTGTTGAAAAAGTTTGAAATATCCAATAAATTTCGTATACTTCATGATTGAGTCTCACCTGTTGTTGATTCTTCACAAAAAATTACAGTTTTATATCTTTATGTTTGAGGCCTGAAATGTGGCAAAAGGTCGAACAGTTAAAGGAGGCCGAATACTTTCGCAAGGCACTGTACCTGTGAGTGGCAAACCTTTGCTTTCAGTATCTGGCATCACCCCTCTGTGTAGCAATAACTGCTACTAAACATCACTGGTAACTGTTGATAGTCCTGCACATCGGCTTGGAGGAATTCTAGCCCGTTTTTTTAACTCAGAACAGCTTCAATTCTGAGATGCGGAGGGTAAAAATGGTCTTGAATTTCCTCCATTATTACACAATCTGTCTGAATATGGATTGGCCCAAACTCTTAGGAGATTTCTGAGGACCTCAGAAAAAGAGTTGTTGTTGCTCATCAGGCTGGAAAAGGTTACAAAACCATCTCCAGAGTTCATTGCCATGACACACTTCCACAAAATGTCTTGTGAAGATCAGGCCTTAATATATCCCTGTTTTGTAAATAAAACAGGGTGCTCACTTACATCTGATTGTCATCCCATTAATTGAAAACACCTGACTCCAATTTCACCTTCAAATTAAACTGCTTATCCAAGAGGTTCACATACTTTTGGCACTCACAGATATGTAATGTTTTTAATAAATCCTCAATAAATAAATGACCAAATAAAATAGTGTTGTTTCATTTGTTTAACTGGGTTGTCTTTAACTACTTTTAGAACCCGTGTGAAAATCTGAAGTTGTTTTAGGTCATATTTATGTAGAACTATCGAAAATACTACAACTTCTCACAAACGTTCAAGCACCACTGTACACCAGTAATGATTCAAGTAAAGGTAAGCTCTTTTGCAATACCTTTATCTGTGCTGATTTTCTGTTACACATTAAAACTTGCTCGTTGCAAAGGTATGAAAGAATTAGAGACATGCATCTAATATGAACAATTTTATAACCCGATGTGGCGGCACATCAGTAGACCAAATCACTGATATGTCATGACATGACAATGAACCTACTTACAGGTGGATAATAAGCTCTTTTTAATTATTAGTATTGTACAAGCTATTTAACCAAGATATTGGAAAAACAGAATTCTTTCCCTGATCATGTGATTAAATAAAGAAATACGTAGCGTACCTCTAAATATTCATAGTTTGAGGGGGGAAAAAGATGCCCGTAATGTCCTTTCTGATGATATTAACAAACCTGTATTCACCTAAAACTGTTAAGTTCAAAGTGTTCTTCCCACACTCTTGTCTTGATTAACAAGACTGTGTGCATTTAGCTTTGACCTTTTCCTACTTATTTTAACTAATTAAAAACCTTGTTGTATTGTACTGCATATGTTGTCGCTTTACTATGATAGTGAAATTTGGAAAAAGTTTAAAGTTTTGGAAAGTTGAACCGGATAGGACAATGTGTATGCAAGCAATGGGAAGCTGGTCGCAGAAATAAATGTCAAAAGGTCAAAGATTAAATAAAGTAAAGCAGTGACCTTTTGTCTTATTAGTTAAATATGTCTAATTAGTTTAATATTAACATCACAGCGTTTTGGTTCAAGGGCAGTGGTTGCTCATTGGTTAAGATATTGGATTACTGATTGGAAGGTCGCGAGTTCAAATCCCAGCACCACCAAGCTGCCACCGCTGGGCCCTTGAGCAAGGCCCTTAACCTTGCTCAAATGTATAAAAAAAATTAGATAAATGTAAGTTGCTCTGGATAAGGGTGTCTGCCAAATGCAATAAATGTTCAGTCTGTTACATTTATATTTATAACGAACTAAAACACACTAGCGTCACCTCTGATTGGCCCAATAGCGCCACCTCCAGTTGGGTGTCCAACTGGAAGTACCACCAACCTGTATATTTACAAGTATTCTGATTCTGTCTATAATGTGTACATGCTTTCGTTTAAAAAAAGAAGAAGAAAAAAAACAGGTATTTCACAAAAGAACTTAATATGTGATGTGTTTCTGCAAAGCATAGCTGAACAAATACAGAGAACATTTGCAAGCAAAAAGCCACAGTCAAAATCACTGTGCTTAAGTCATAAAACATTTTTTGTGTTGGTTGCTTTGGAAAATAAATTACTGTCAAATGGTGTAATGCCTTCAATAATATGAAAAATGTGATGTGATATTTTGGTCATATCACCCAGTCCTGGCTGTCACAATACCCACTGCAAAAAAGAATGCTGATGAGAAACAAAGGAAAACAGAAATTGACTTGCAAACTGCTGGCCAGATGTGCTGTGAATGTACAAAAGGCTGCATAACACTAAGACTAAAATGCTTTTGGAAGATATACAGTACAGTGGACCTGTAATTCAAAGCTGTTTTAAAGATACAAAGCCAAGGTCATTCATATGTCCTGCTGACGAGGCAAAACCCGCTCTAGAGGAAGCTTTAACGGCTTTTTGTGCAGTCTCAAAAACAGATTACAAATATCAGTCTTCAAGTCAGGTTCAGACAAAAATATTTGGTGATAATATTTTTTAAGAATGACAGATCTCAAAAACACAGATCACCACCATTCTTCAAATTCTGGTGTTGCTTTGGTTCAAATATATCCAAAATCCTATGTGGGGGAAAAAACCTTCGACAAAAAATTAAACAGACATATAATCAAAACTGTTCAAAATATGATCAAAACTGTAAATCTTAACTGCTGTGACAAAAAGGGAACTGAATGCAAGTACAATCACCCGACACCTGCTCTTATGGATATTGATGGCATCATGAATTCAGCCAAGTAGCAGGATGTTTTCAGCCAAAAGCTCTGCCAGGAGGCTAATATTTGCCTGCAAATGGATCTTTCAGCAAGATAATGACCCCAAACTGAAGCGGTGGTGGGACAGAAAATCAATTTTGTGCAACAGTCATCATAGTCTCCAGATTTGAGCCGCATTGAAAATCAGTGTCCTGTAAGGAATCATTTTGAAACTATATAGATTCCATCCTTCAACAGGAAGAGCCCACCAACAAATAACCACTGACTAGATATTATCAGAATGGTGGATCATTCTCAGCACAGCATTGACAATGATTGCAGAGTGTGTGCTTGTGTGTGTGCGCTTTTGATACAAAATGTATTAGTGGTGGTGGGGTTTTGCGAACACAGTATACTTACTGTCCACTTTATTACACCCACCTCCTGCCATGTTAGTCTTCCTTAAAGGTGTGCAATTACAGAAGAATAATCCATTTAATGTCCATGCACACTTTGTGTGATTCATTCTCAAGCCTTCATAAGGGTCAGGTTCTGATCACAGCATTGCTGTTAACAGTTTTGATTGATGGATTGTTCATAACCACCATGTAGTTGATAAATTGGACATTCTTTTGCATCAATAAACTTTTTTTATATTCCCAAATTAACCAGAACCATAGTAGGACAGCTTCTAAAAATTGTACAAATAATTAAAAGGTCAGGGAAATATATATAATTTTCTAGGCTAATCTCCATGCAGATATAATTTCCGGCACATCCACATGGGGACACGGCTGGCGTCATTACGAGAAGACAGCTGTCAGAAATGAGGCCCAGTTCTGTAAGGACTCGGCATTCGAGTGCATATTTATTAACAAGCTTAACCAGTAATGTATTACTGGCATTACTGCGAGCTAATTGAAAAAACTAAGCACAACTGTATAAAATATGGTAATCATCTGTCAACAACAACAACAACAACACTATCTTGTTTATATGAAGTGGATTTAACTATTGAAGAAGCTTATTCAATCAAGCTGATTAGAATCTGCTACGATGTTCGAAAAAGTCTTCATCAAGAACACAGGGTTACAAATACCACGGTGACACTAGAGAGTACTGAGATCAGTGTGATGAAATCCCAAAACAGGCTTTATTGCTTAAGCATACACTTACGCGCTCTTTCGAATCAGATAAAATTAAATGAACTGTTCGCAAGCTTATACGCAAAGACGTTTAATATCCCAACATACTGAAATCCAGTGGCGGTAAATCATGGCTTAACACGAGAATAAGAAATATTTGTGTTCCTCAAATCACTTCTACATTCATTAAACCATCTCCATGAGCTGTGCACAGGGGGTTAAACTGTTATTGCAGTTTTTATAGAAGTTATCACATCTAATTCTTCTCCCTGATTTGAAGTTTTAGCAAGCAAGTGAAATCGGCTGCCTGTGAGGAGAGGAGAGGGGAGGAGACGGGAGAAAAAGATTAACGGAGGGTAAAGGGGGATGAGAGGAGAGGAGAGGAGAATACTAACACAGAGTGAGACAGAGGAGGATGAGAAAAGTACCTGTTGTTATCTCTGCACTCCTTGGCAGTGTTCTGGTCTGTAGGCAGATCCATGGGGGATGGCAGCAAGTTCAGACAGGAGGCAAGAGATTGGCTGGAGTCTTCCTGAGAAGCTAAAAAGACAAACAGCACGGCTAATGTGACTGCAATTTAACATGACAATCCTTTATATAATGTAATGAATGAGGGTCATTCCATCTCAATGGTCCAATGTGGGTTGCTCCACCGTTTTGATTGGGGTTGGAGCTAAACTCCTGTGTCACTTACTGCTTTTATCACAGGAGAAACAACACCCCAGCTCTGTTTATGACACTGTTTATTTGTAAAACACCCAATTGGACACTGTAATTCCAGATTTGAAGAAAATCTTTTCCCACATACCAACTGTACACCTGTACCACCATGATAGATGAGGGTTCTTCAGATCCACTGTCCTACAGAGTTTAGCCCCAACCCTAATCAAACACAACTGAACAAGCTAACAAAGGTCTTCAGGATTACTTGAAAATTGCAGGCAGGTAAATTTGGAGGTTGGAACTAAACTCTGCAGATTTGAAGAACCCTGTGAGAGATCATGCTTTACTGTAGCCTATATCAAATGTAGTAACATTACAGACCTCAATGACAAGCATAAGCTGCTGTATGTCAATCGTAAATATAGTTACAGTAAAATACATTTGATTTTAATTATTTGTTATGCTTATATTACATCTATTAATTTCTCAAAATGAATGAATAAAGTAGGCTTTTCCCCAATTGTCTACTCGCCCTAGCTCTGTAACCAGTGGAATCTCAAACTCATTTTTTACAGCAGAATGCTACTATAGAGAAATAATTTCTGTGAAAATTTCACTCTCTTGCACCTGAAATGTTCTACCGGCACACTATACTTACCTAGGTACTCGCAAAAAAAATTAAGCGACTCGAACCCTTCCTATTATAAACTGACCCTGAAAATGTAACTGTGAGAAATTATGAGCATTACATTTGGACTTAAGATCCAAGTCTAAGGAACATGAATGCGCAAAATGTTTATACATTGTACCTTGTAATGTGCTCTAGAGATCTGTTTTTGTTCCAGCTAGGACCATCCTGAGCTGAGCTATTGAGGTTTGGGTAAACAGCTGTATAGCCAAAGTCTGTTGTGTGCCATGACACAAAGATGGCCATCGTAGTTAAACCAAGTAAATATGTAACCAAGTAAACCAAGTAAATATAACAACAACAAAAAAAAAACTGGTGGTTTTCCAATGTCAGTACATTGAGGTAAATCACTCAAAAAATTGTAAAAATTAAAAATGGTCAAGCAACCAACTTGGACCACCTGAGATGGAATGACCCATAACTGAATTTATTCAGTTAAATATAAATTCATTAAGACAAAGATTAGAATTCATGAGAAATTTGGATTGTTAATGAATTGTTGTGTTTTTTAAACAATTAATTAGAAATAATTGGAAACTACACCACTAACTACATTAGAAACTACCCCAGAAATTTAGTAGGCACCCGAATACTACAAAATCTGCCCAAGTTAATGATATTGCTACATAAGGATAAAGTTTAATGGACAACAAATTTGTTCTCTCCACAGGGTTGGTCTTGGATATATGCTCACAAGCATAATCACCTGCACTAATGAAAATCAACTAGCAAAAGAAAAAAAAAATCTCTATTGTTGTATGCAAGCAATATATTTGATGGGTATTAAAATGCTGTCTAACTTAATTCTCATCTGTTTGAAACAATAGAAACAGCTTGTAACAAAAAAAAAGATATTTGCAAGCAATCTAACCACTAGAGTATTGTACAAATGACTTATATAATTACTTTTAGATGAGGGGTACTCATCAGAGACTTTCATGTGAGGTTCATTATTATTACTTTAGTTTAAAGTGCTAAAACGTACCATGTCGATGTCTCTGGTCATCCGAGAGCTCCAGATCCAGCATTAGATCATCCTCATCTAGCTCAGACGAGCCGAGATTGTTCAAAACATCCTGTGAGAAGAGAAGCCACTGCATCAGTACAGAAGGCATGCATTCTTCACTTCAAATAGTTGGGGGTTTTTTTTCTGAAGTTACAGGTTGAAATTTTTTGTACTTTTTATAAAGTATATAAGCTTCCTGGATTTAAAAAACGAATTAAATGCGTCATTTTCCCCTGTAGTATTTGGTTACACTTTCCCTTGCCTAAATAGCAGTGCCAATCCTGTCAAGTAATCATGGCACCAGTGTGTTGAGATAGTTCCTGTGAATTTTAGTATACTTTCCACTGACTGGGTATGCAGTGCAGCTGGAGTTCATGAATAGCTATTTGGATAGCTACAGTAGTTTGAATGGAGGTCTGGTGATTTTGCAAGCATCCTAGCGTTCATGCTCATCACACACATATTTGGCCCAATACAGTGTCAAGGTTGTGTTCCACCTCAGAGTCTGATCAGTAACTGACAATCTGGTAATATTTTTCAATGAAGTGTCATGATACAGTGAATAACTTATTAGTGGATGCAGATCATTTTTTGTCTGGGGAAATCCATCCTACAAATTGATTTACATGCTCCACTGCTTTTACCTGCTCATTTGGAATTTCCAACAGGCTGTTTGTGGGATTTCACTAAAAACCTAACAAGGGGCTTCATCCGTTCTATGACTACAACACCAGCTTATAAATAAGCTTAGAATAGGTGCATGAGTAGTGATATGTCTTAAATCGAGTAAATCAAAATAACCCGATAACCATTATAGCTTTAACATAAAGCACAAGGCATGTTTTCTATCAGAATCACGCTCAAAATAGTACAATACAACTAAAAAGGCATGTACCACCTGATCAATTCATTCAAATTGAACCAGTCATGAAAAAACATTTTCCAAAGAAACATACTGCCATCTTGTGTCCGGTATCAGGGACAGCTGAAAACGGAGAAGTGCAGCCTAAAGGATTAGGCAGAGTTAGACAACAATCCAAGTCCCTGTAAAGCAGAACCAAGCAACAGTACAAAGAATAACTTTACAGCAACTTTGACATGAAGACACCCACCACCCCTGTGTCACTGTGAAATAATACATCACATCAGGGGTGTGTCGATAAGCTGGAACTATAAAATCGGAAATAATTAATGTTATCTTAAAAGGGCACACAAGTTATTATTTTCAATCGAGAGATATTAACAAAGTCACATCCGCCTGTAATTCAACTACCTGCGGCAGGCGTCCTGTCTGGACACTCTCATGTCAACAATTATCTCTGTGAAGCATTAGGAGGGGTGACGGAGATCTGACATTTGGTGTGACTTCCTCTTCCTCTGTCTCTGTCTCTCTCTCTCTCACACACACACACACACACACACACACACACACACAGAGACACAGATTGATTTTCCCATCCTCTCGTGCCATAGCCAGGAGAAAACCTCTTTTACTCGTTAATACTGGATCCTGCAGCTCCCGTCAAGCCGGTCGAAACTCTGCAATGCCAACCGAAATAATTTTCTGCTGCCTGATGTTTCAACACAGTCCTGTAAGAAAACAAACATGCGAAAACATCCGGCTGTATAAGGAGAAACTATGCCTGAACACGGGCCAATCTAGGACACCAAACATTAGAGGTCGACAGATTGGTTTGCCAATTAATAGCCACCAATAACTGATTTCTCGAACTAACGGTTATCATCAAAAATCCACACAGATAGTTTTTCCTCAGTTGTGTCCGTTGCAGAAGCGGCTGAGAAGGGTCATTATATCTTACGAGAGCAGCCTCTAGAGGCGAAATAAAAACTGTCGCTGACAAATTTTGTTGTGTTATTTGAAGTGTTTTTTTTTTATTCATTTTGGATGTCTTTATTTTTATTTATTATTTGGAATGCTACTTTTTGCTTCAGTTTGGATGTACACTACTGGTCAAAATTTTGGAGACACTTGACTGAAATGTTTCTCATGATCTTATAAACCTTTTGATCTGAAAGTGTATAATTAAATGTTTGAAATCTGTGTTGTAGACAAAAATAGAATTGTGCCAACATATTCATTTCTTTCATTAGAAAATTAACATTTTATTTACAAAAAATATATTTATTTATTTATTTATTTTTTAAATGGAAGACTTTGAGTTAAATATTTCAAAAAGCAGGTGGGAACTCATTTAATATTGTTTAAAAAGCATCTCTGGGAAATTCCTCAAGAAATCGGTTGAGGAAATGCCAAGAATACATTTCTGTAAATTCTAGGCAAAAATAATGTCTAGATGCCAAAATATTTAGTTATTTAGATTTTTTTTAATCACAACATAATTCACATTGTTCCATTTGTGTTATTCCAGAGTTTTGATGACTATTATTTTTCATAAATGTGGGGGGAAAATATTAAAATAAAGTTGTAGTAAATTATTACTATATTTTGAAAAATAAATAAATAAATAAATAAATAAATAATGTCATCAATATTTTACTTTGAGTGTTATGTTTTCATTCAGTATGAATTTTAAAAAAAGTCGGCAGGTACCTCCTTAATCTTAGTGGATTTTACCGATCCCGATAACTAGTATTAGTCGACCTCTACCACACATAGCAGTGAGGCATACTGAGTCTATATTCCAGAAAAGTAAATAGAACTAATCAGACCAGTTTCAGCCAGTCCTAGGCTATGCAAATGTGGGGCTTTCTACTCAATTCGAGTGCATTTTACTCTAAAATAAAGGGGAGTCTTGTGTCTCGTATTGGCTTGGTGTATAGGTGTTCATATTGGGAGAAACAGATGGGCTTGCCAGGATAGATGCTACTTTTGCTCATTTTGAAAATTCATTAGCCCCTTAAGAGATGAATTATGGTGAAGAGGCAGGCATCATCTATGATCTATCAAACAGAGCAACGTAGTCAGAGCACTTTAAAGATTACATTAAAGCTAATAATAAATTTTAAATAAAACCTACAACAAAAAAAAAAACTTCTGTACATGAACTCTGAGAGAAAGTACTTTTTATAATGCACACAGTACATTGCACTACAGTTATCTTTAACTACTTATCCATGAGGATAGTGCAGTATGCACATTAATTACTACCTTATTAAACCTCTGCGATGTTGATATTAGACAAGTGCTCATGGGCTACATCCCATATTTGAAAGCTAGGCATTTATTTACGGCACTACTGCATGTAAGAAAACAAGCTCAAGAGAAAACTGAGAAATGGTCAGCAAATCAACTAAAGAAAAACTATAAGAATGGCTTTCATATACTGATCAAAATTTTACTGCTAACACCAACAGCAGATAATGAATGTTTTAAAAAAATTTGTCTGGGTTTAGAAACTCAAACTCTACAAGTTTAGTAATTAAATCCACTTGGCAGGACTGCATAATGTGCCGTTTCAGAATTAGGCTAAAGCTGGGCTGTCACAAGCTATTAAGAAAAAAAACCCAATTCTGTAAGGAGGCTTATTTAGAATTAACCAGGGGGTATTCTACAAAAGCATGCTCACCATATCCAATCTTATTTGAAATAGCCAGACAGGTCATGCTGTACAAGTGTTTTATACTTGAATAGTGGATTTCGATACCAATAAGTATGTTACCATATTATTGGTATCGATAAAATCCACTATTCAAGTATAAAACACTTATGCTATACAATGCATGTAATAATATATGCACCTGTTTGGCAGCAATTTGCTAAACAGTGCTGTCGCAGAACATTTCTTCATTCGTTTTTTGTTTTTATAGATATAGGTAACACCCAGTGAATGTTGTGTGACTTTTCTATTGAACTGATCGGGCGAAGTTAAGCATAAAGCTAGCACTACACAGAGCAGGTCTGCCCTAAGCACTAATTAATAAGCACAGTAACAGAGTGAGCATTAAGACAAGGACGTTTATGGAATAAAAATGGAAGGAAATTATCCAAGCTTGTTGAAATAAGGCTAGCTTACTGCTTGTCCAAACACAAAGCAAGGTTTCAGAAGTTTGGTCTGTTTGACCAGCACAACCTTTTGCAATACCTGATGTATATTCTCTCTATTCTTGCTTAGACTATCACCAAATTCTGAGCTGCTTGTGTTTATTGATTCTCAACCATTTGACCAAAATGGCAAGTTCAAGTATTAAACTGTTAAAACTGATCAGCAATAAAAGTCTGTTGTGGTGATAAACATTCCACTCAGGAGTCCAATAACGAGGACGTGAATAAAACCTTAATTGCACGATCAAATTTGCTCATTTTCCAAGAAGAAAAAAAACCTAAACAAACACTTAATAAATCCTCACATGCTAGTCATGTTTTGTTTATGGATACATCAGACAAATTTGCTGCAATTTAAGCTGCTTAATGATGTCCAACTAAAGTTATGATGAGAAAATTCATCATAGCAGCAGCAAAGTATGTTCTTGCTCTCCTTCTGCCTTTACAGTCCAGAGCTTCGCAATCTTCTCAATTCTTCTTTAACATTTTCTGAAGTTTCAGTTTATTAAGTGTGAACAACATCACACTGATTACACAACTGCATTTACATTCATTTCTAACAATTTAGCGAAAAGGACCAATAACATAATTGTGATTCTACGTGGTGGGATGTTACCTCATGTTATGCGCAGGTGCTTCAATCCCTGCAGCCTGCATTGCACTTACACTTTCTTTGCAGAGGAAGTCAACAGAGTTTTGCCATTTACAGTCATGTGAAAAAATAAGTACACCCCATGTGATATGTTGACTTTATATTTTTTTTACATGTATAATGCAATGAATTCTTGAAATTCTGCTTTTGTCTGAATGCCATATAAAAATGTTATTTCCCATTATAGCTTGAGCTTGCTCATGCTATAAAAAATGAAGGTATATTTGTACCAACATTGTGAAATGTACCAACACCTTTAGCTACTATCACAACTATTACTCATGTTAATATTAATAAAATATTATATTATTATTATTATTATTATTATTATTATTATAATGTTAATATAATCAATGCCATATAATCTCACATGTTTACTTCTAAACTAGTTGCTAAATGTTGAACTTTGTGTTTGTAATGTTTCTTCATGTTTACTTATTGATCAAGGATTCTTAACGGTGATAAAAGTAACCATGAAAGGATTGCACAATAATATTATCATATAAGTGAATGAAACATGTGATTTTGGTTTCATCTTCATAACTTCATAATCTTGTTTTATATGAATATTTTATATTATATATAGCTACAGAAAGTTGATCAATTAAAGGAAATACCCTTGACTCTGTTCTGCTACAGGAGGCATTTTGCTAGTATGGTTTGGTTTCATTCGTGAAAGAAGAGGGTCAGTGCAAATCAATACAAAGTTATTCTGACTGATCGCCTTTATGCTATGAGGAAACATTTCTATCCTGATAGAAGTGCTCTGGTCTAGGAATGTCAATGCGTACATCCACAGGACATGAGCACACTAAATGGTTTAATGAATCTGAATTCAACTTAACTTAGACAGCGCTCTCCACCGCCATCATCCAAACACCAATCAAGGAAATACTTTTTGGGAGAATTGTGTTGATTGTAATTAGACAAGGCCGGTTTATCGAAACATTTTGCCACATGTTTGTGATTGCAGCAAAAGGTTTGTTTTTTTTTTTTTTTTATCAAACATTAAAGATCCTTAATCAATAATATGAAGAAAACCTACAAACACATGGTTCAAAGTACAAAAAAAGAAAACAAGTAGAATTCGATGCTGTGGATGCCTCCGCCACCAACAAGTCATCGTTCTTATTTACATTTACATTTATTCATTTAGCAGACGCTTTTATCCAAAGCGACTTACAAATGAGACACACTCACACACCAATGGTAGCAGAGCTGCATGCAAGGTGCTAGCTTGTCATCGGGGGCAACTTAGGGTTCAGTGTCTTGCCCAACTTTGGCATGGGATCACCCGGGCCAGGATTCGAACCATCAACCCCACGATTAGTGGATTAGTGGACAACCCGCTCTACCGACTGAGCCACAGCCGCCCTATTATTACTAACTTGTATACTTTTCTAATTTTTCCAATTATGTCCTCCGGCTGCCTTATGGTTGTGGCTACCTGGATTGTGGTTTGTTTGTTGCAATCTTTATTAAACCTCTTGCAAATGGATACTCATTCTGCGTCTGAGTCTTGATTGTTATAGCCAGATGGTGTTATATATGTGGTCATAAAAGGTGAGGTCCAGTAATACAACAGTATTATTTTACGATTATCTGTAATTGTCATGAGAGAAGACTATAATTAAATGAAATGAAATTAACCCTTAAATGCATACATTGTGAAACTATCATTATTACATATTCGGGTCGTTAGTGACCTGCAGTATTTGAAGTATCTAATGTGGATGGATCCCTAAACTACCCCAATAGCATAAAACTGTCCTAATATTTTATTAACAACTCCAAAATAATAAAATACAGCATATTTCATTATATTTTGACATTTGTCATCAACAGAAGCAAGAAATATGCACCGTTATTTTATATATAATTCATGCACTAAAATAGTGAAAGTATTGTAGCATTTTTAGTCAATCATTTCAGCCACCATAGCAAAATTTTAATCATTACCATAGTTATTTTCGTAATTAAAGTAATTTGATTATGTACAATATTATCAAGTAATATTATGACGTATTATAATATTATGATGATAAAATATGATATCAGTAATATTATGACAAATGTGACTAATCCTGCACGTCCCCTGGTATATTCAGCATCTGGCTCATATTCGGGACCTGGATCATTCGATACGTTACTCTCAGTAGGCTACTATCGTGTTCATAATCATCAAAATCAATATTTTGTTTGACTCCACTATCAGAAAGACACTGGGCAAAAATGGCATACATGGAAGTGTGGCGAGGCGTAACACACTGGTAACCCAGAAGAACATTAAGGTTTACAGACCTTGATGATCCTCAAACATTTTAGTAGAAAGTGGAACTGTTTGGAAGACAGGGTTCCCTTCACATCTGGCGTAAACAAACACAGGATTCCACAAAAAGAACATCGTACCTGTGGTCAAGCATGGTGGTGGAGGTGTGATGGTGTGGGGATGCTTTGCTGCTTCAGGGCCTGGGCAATTTGCAATAATTGAGCAAAACATGAATTCTGATCTATACCATAAAATCCTAAAGGAGAATATCCGCTCTTCAGTCTGTAAGTTGAAACTCAAGCGCAACTGGATTATGCAGCAAGACAATGATCCAAAGTGTAGGAGTAAATCCTAGTCCTAGAAGTAAGTGAAAGACTGATACGTATTGGATAACTTTTTTTTTTTTTTTTTTTGCTTCTATAAAAAAAAAATTTTAACTGCATTGTGTTTACTCAGGTTGCCTTTTTTATGTGATATTTTGTTTGACAATCTTAGTATGAGATGTACACAAGCAGAAGAAATCAGGCAAATACTTTTTAACAGAACTGTATAACTTGTGAATTGTTGAACGGTCACAATCCTTTTGTATTTTCGTGCAGGATGATGAGCTGTTTGTTCTGCCAGGCCCTGATGGAGTTGATTGACAATAATCAATGCCCATATTGGTCAGACTGTAGAATCTTTACCAAGTCTTTCCTTAACTGCAGTAAAATGGCAGCAGTGTGACGCTTGCAGGCTATGTAAATACTGCTGATTATACATTTTCACACCACTTTGATGCAGTTTGGTCACAGCAGGGTGTAAAGCAAATAGCAGACATAGCTGCAGAGCCCTCTAGGAAGAGAAAGGTAAGTTACTTCGCCGCATTATCACAGCAGTATCAGAAAAAGGCATTGCTACCTAATCCCCTGAAAGAGTGAGCTCCTTTTTGTTTGGTTGTTTTTTTTTTTTTTTTACACCCCATATTCACCCAATTTTTCAATGAGTTTAATGAGCTCTGTTCAGGTTAATTTGGTCTGGGGAAGATATATCCAGCTTTTAAGTATGTGTAATAGTAGCGTTGGACTCCATGATCAAATTCTGATGTATTCTTAGTGGCTGCTTCTCATTCTCTAGACTAGTAATGAGTAATGAGCCCACTATCATGGAGCATTCTGATTGGCCGCCTGGTAAGAACACCCTTCACTACCTGCTGCTAGAATCTGGACACGTCTTTGGTGCGTGGGGCCAGAGGCCCATTGTAAGGCAGCATTTTAGTTTTAGCAGCTGCATGACTTGCCCTGATTTGCCGCCTACTCGTGCAACCCAATAAAAGAATATGTGCATACTCTTATCAATGGTTAACGTTACTGACAGGCCCTATGCGCTCACTACCCAACAATCAGGACCCATGGTACCAGTGGCACAAAAGATGACCGTGACCTGTTCAGATGTGAGCACAGAGAGCCTGTCAGTAAAATTAATCATTGGTGTACTGCACCCTGAAAAACTGTTTAGAAGGTTTAGGACTAGTCTGAAAGGGTCTCCTTCTGGGTATTGAACCTAAAAGTATTGTTTGTGCAACAGCGCAGCAACTAATGCGTTGCTGGAATAGCATGAAGAGGTAAAACTTATGTGGTGCAGAACACAAACCTTCACCCAATGCAATATTCTCAGATAGGGGACCTGAACTTGGTGCTACGCAGTTGCCATATGAATCAAAACAGCAAGTGGACATAAAATGGCTTTTTTGCTACACCCAGATGAGTCTGTGAATTGTTTGCATTATCAGTCAGCACACAGTGCATTAGGGACTAAACTTCAGGCATTTCAAGCTGCGGCTGATATAATAATCATTTTATCAACAGATCTTCTCTTGCAGATGAGAATGTGCCCAAGCCAGCCTTTTTTTCTAGTATAGGCTCTCGTCTATCAAAAATGTCTAAATAAATTTGAGAAAAACAAAAGTAAACATCTTTCTCAAATGACTTCAATGAATGATTTCAAGCCAGCAAATAATATCATCGGTGCTGAATTTTAACAACTAAATCCTGAACTGAGTCTTTGGCTGAGTGCTGAATATTCTGGATGTGTCATAATTTCAGATGGACAGAGCAGGATTTTCCAACAAATCCTTTTTAGCGATGAAATTAGAATGTGGGCACAGAAACCTTATCCACATCAAGCATAACCTCATAAATAACAGCATTGCACTGCTGCTCACAAAGTACCTGTACATTTTTATTTAGTTAAACCTTCTTAGACGGCTTATTCAGATTACACACACTGGTATTTGGTTCAAATTTGCCAACACTGCTCCAGTTTCTACTCGAGCTATAATGTCAAATAAACTCTGGTGCACAACCAATTATAGATTCATATCCTATTAAACTAATAATGTAGACTATTTTTAAAAGTCATTTTTTTCTGCTTCTTTTCTTTCTTTCTTGCTTCTAAATGTAACTTTCCAAAATCCCAATAATAAATAACTTCAAAGTTAAAGCTAAATATATACAGTCCTGTATATGAAGAGCTGTCCTGTCATGTAGAGTTGTCCTGTCAAGAGTTGTCCAGTCCTGTCATGAAGAGTTCAATGTGGGAAGAATATATAAACACAATATCTATGAATAATCCATATTTAAATCACAAGATTAACAAAAGCATTTTATGGTTATATAACTTGGATAATGCTGTTATACCAATGCAGTGCTACCAGCGTTCTACACCCGGAAGTACACAAAGCTGATTTGATTTGGTCTATTGTGAGTAATTGTGAATATTAAGTGTATGTTGAAAATTCTTTCATACGTTTGCAATGAGAATTTTTCAAAAATATTTAAATAAATACCACTGAATGTATTTTTAATATGTATACCTATACTTGAATCAGTATAAATAAGATATACAGTACTGCCCAGCCTCTCCTTTGAACAAAAAAAAAAGGACAGATTTTATAATTGGGAATGTGGCTATGATCAGAAAGAACTAATCACATTTAATCTCATCTTCAAAAATAATTATCATACAGCTATCAATAATTAAATTATTCTGATAAACCCCAAATAAAGACCAGCTGATTCTGGTTGACTTTCTTCACATCTTTGTGGTTTCATCCATCTGCTGAAACCATGGTCCACAAAGTGCTTACAAAGCAGTCATGATATCTCACTTTTTGAAAGGTATCGATCAGAAGAGGGGTATAAAAGAATTTCCAAAACATTAGATTAGACTACATTCGATTACACTGATACCATGGAACACCATAAAGGTGTTCAAATAGAAAAAATAGAACACCACAGTGACATCACTAAGAACAGGACATCCCTTCAAAATGTATAAAAGGATATGACAAACTAATATTTTTCACATCTCTAGGCTATGGGGTAGGGTGGCTAGACGGAAGCGCTTTCTCACAAAAAACTGAACTGTACATTCTGAGGAGACCAATTCTAAAAGTTATAATAATTCCAAAAGGTATGTTTGGTGCAAAAAAAAGCACATCGCCAAAAGAACATCATAACCATGGTGAGTGAAGCATGGTAGTGGTAGCATCATGCGTTAGGGCTGCATTTCTTCAGCCAGAACTACGGTGTTCATCAAGGTGGAGGGAATCATGGACCACGACAAATACCCGTTGATTTTAGTGTAAAAACTTCAGGTGTTTGCTAGTAAGCTGAAGATGAAAAAGAATTTCAATGGTAAATGGCGCACTTATATAGTGCTTTTATCCAAAGCGCTTTACACTGTGTCTCATTCACCCATTCACACACACACTCACACACCAATGGTAGCAGAGCTGCCATGCAAGGTGCTAGATTGCCATCGGGGGCAAATTAGGGTTCAGTGTCTTGCCCAAGGACACTTCGGCATGTGGAGTCATCCGGGCCGGGATTCGAACCGCCAACCCTACGATTAGTGGATTAGTGACAACCCGCTCTACCGACTGAGCCACCGCCGAATTTCATCTTTCAGCTTGACAAGGAACCAAATCATACATCCAAATCAACAAAGGAATGGCTTAACCAAAAGAAGTTTTTTGAATGATCTAGCCAGAGATCAGACCTGAATCCTACTAAAACTCTGTGGAGCAACCTGAAACATGTTGTGCACAGGAGATTCCCGCATAATTTGATGGATCTAGAATGTTTTTGGAAGAAAGAGTGTGGAAATAGGTGCGATGCACTTACCCAAAAAGATTGAGTGGTGTAATAAAATGAAAAGGTGCTTCAAGAAAAAAGTATTAGATAAGGGGTGTGCATACATAACCGGGATATTGTAAGTTTATTCAATCCCCC
>JAFFST010050116.1:110946-134559 GCA_022414735.1 Noturus placidus | reverse complement strand
AGTGGTTATGTTTATGTGACACAGACCTGACAGCCTGCACAGATGCTAATCAGATCCTGCACCTCGTTAACGAAGGTCAGTTAGGAAAAGAAAAACGTTTTATACTTCGTACTACACGAAGCCAAAGAGAAAATGTGATCATTTACACAGATTACTACGAATCGCATGACGTCAGCACCATTAATCAGAGGTGGAAGTGGTGTCAAACAGACCGGGCTTGATTTTGACAGCTCCGCATATACTGGAATAGTCCAAGAGGAAGTAAACTGCGAGTCAGAAGCAAAGCACGAACATTACGCACACGCACACGTTTCCTATCGTAAGAAATCGCGCAGGTTGTGCGTCCACACGCGAATGCAGCGGTCAGTGAAGAGCGAAACGCCAAGCAGGCGATGTTAGCGTCGCGCGCGCGCTACAATAGCAAGCCCTAACACGCTAGTCACATCCATGCTAGGTGAACAGTGTCCGAGAATACAAACAATACCTGAAGAAAACAATTTCCGGAACCGTCGCTGTTCTGCTTGCCTGCGAGGTCCAACACTATTAGGGCTCAGTGGCTGGCAGGGTCAGTTACATGTCAGCTTCCCACGGCAAACCCCGTGGTTTGGTCGCTATAGTGCACCTCCAATGACGTGGAGGCTGTTCCTCCGCTTCCGCGTTGCTGCCTCGATGACGTAAGCACCTTGTCGTCACTGACCGTTAGTGCACAGGTAAGTGAAGAAAAAAATGGCTGAATCCCAAATAGCCCCCACCCCTTGTTCTCGCGGAGATAACGGATAGAGGGATGGTTATTGCCTATTTAGTGCACTTCATATGATTTGTGATTCGGCCTTGGTAGGGCGCTTTGTTAGCTGAAGCATGAAGGGCTCGGGTGTGAGATTTTCCTCAGCATCCTTATTTAGGTTATAATACACTGTTACACTATCGGAGGAAAACATGTGTGTTTTATCAGCTACCCTGACCAGTTCTGAGGAGCATTCATTCACTTATTCATGAATGCATTCATTCACTCATTCATTCATTCACTCTCACTCACTAATTAATCCATTCATTCACTCACGCACGCACTCATTCATTCACTCATTCCTTCCTTTACTCATACGTTGGCTCATACATTCACTCACCAATACAATCACTCCCTCATTCAATCACTCACTCATACTTTTGCTCATACATTCACTCACTAAAACAATCACTCACTCATTCCTTCCTTCACTCACTCATTCCTTCTTTCACTCATTCTTTTGCTCATACATTCAATCACTCACGCATTCTTTTGCTCATACAATCACTCACTCATTCCTTCCTTCACTCACTCATTCCTTCATTCACTCACTCATTTTTGCTCATTCAATCACTCACTCGTTCCTTCATTCACTCACTCATTCTTTCACTCATACATTCACTCGCTCATTCCTTCATTCAATCACTCATTTTTTTGCTCATACATTCACTCACTCATTCAATCACTCACGCATTCTTTCGCTCATACAATCACTCACTCATTCCTTCATTCACTCACTCATTCTTTTGCTCATACATTCATTCACTCACTCAATCACGCACTCATTCCTTCATTCACTCACTCATTCCTTCTTTCACTCATTCTTTTGCTCATACATTCTCACTCATTCATTCTTTTGCTCATACAATCACTCACTCATTCCTTCTTTCACTCATTCTTTTGCTCATACATTCAATCACTCACGCATTCTTTTGCTCATACAATCACTCACTCATTCAATCACTCGCTCATTCCTTCATTCAATCACTAATTCTTTTGCTCATACATTCACTCACTCATTCTTTCGCTCATACATTCACTCACTCATTCTTTCACTCATACAATCACTCACTCATTCCTTCATTCACTCACTCATTCTTTTGCTCATACATTCATTTACTCATGCAATCACTCACTCATTTCTTCATTCACTCGCTCATTCTTTCGCTCATACATTCACTCACTCATTCAATCACTCACTTATTCTTTCGCTCATACAATCACTCATTCCTTCATTCACTCACTCATTCTTTTGCTCATACATTCATTCACTCATTAAATCACTCACTCATTCATTCGCTCATACATTCATTCACTCATTCATTCCCTCACTCATTCATTCATTCCCTCACTCATTCTTTCGCTCATACATTCACTCACTCATTCCTTCATTCACTCACTCATTTTTTCACTCATTCAATCACTCACTCATTCCTTCGTTCACTCACTCATTCCTTCTTTCACTCATTCTTTTGCTCATACATTCAATCACTTACTCATTTTTTCGCTCATGCAATCACTCCTCATTCCTTCATTCACTCACTCATTTTTTGCTCATTCAATCACTCACTCGTTCCTTCATTCACTCACTCATTCTTTTGCTCATACATTCTCACTCATTTTTTGCTCATGCAATCAATCACTCATTCCTTCATTCACTCACTCATTCTTTTGCTCATACATTCATTCACTCACTCAATCACTCATTCTTTTGCTCATACATTCATTCACTCATTCAATCACTCACTCATTCCTTCATTCACTCACTCATTTTTTCACTCATTCAATCACTCACTCATTCCTTCGTTCACTCACTCATTCCTTTTTTCACTCTTTCTTCTGCTCATACATTCACTCACTCACTCATTTTTTCGCTCATGCAATCACTCTCATTCCTTCATTCACTCACTCATTCTTTCGCTCATACATTCACTTACTCATTCAATCACTCACTCATTCTTTCGCTCATACATTCACTTACTCATACAATCACTCACTCATTCCTTCATTCACTCACTCATTCTTTTGCTCATACATTAATTCACTCATTCAATCACCCACTCATTCCTTCATTAAATCACTCATTCTTTCGCTCATACATTCACTCACTCATTCAATCACTCACTCATTCCTTCAATCACTCACTCATTCTTTCGCTCATACAATCACTCACTCATACATTCAATCACTCACTCATTCTTTCGCTCATACAATCACTCACTCATACATTCATTCACTCACTCATTCTTTTGCTCATACATTCATTTACTCATGCAATCACTCACTCATTTCTTCATTCACTCGCTCATTCTTTCGCTCATACATTCACTCACTCATTCAATCACTCACTTATTCTTTCGCTCATACAATCACTCATTCCTTCATTCACTCACTCATTCTTTTGCTCATACATTCATTCACTCATTAAATCACTCACTCATTCATTCGCTCATACATTCATTCACTCATTCATTCCCTCACTCATTCATTCATTCCCTCACTCATTCTTTCGCTCATACATTCACTCACTCATTCTTTCATTCATTCGCTCATTCATTCCTTCACTCACTCATTCATTCACTCACTCCTTCACTCATTCATTAATTCATTCATTCACTCGTTCATTCACTCACTCACTCCTTAACTATTAGTTGACTCACTAATTTATCCATTCATTCTCACTCTTTCACTCACTCACTCATTCTTTCACTCATACATTCATTCCTGCATTCATTCCTTCCTGCATTCACTCATTCACTCAGACCTTCATTCCTTCCTTCATTCATTCACTCATTCCTTTACTCATTCATTTATTCACTCATTCCCTCATTCATTCCTTCATTCACTCATTCATTCACTCACTCATTCCTTCATTCATTCACTCAGACCTTCATTCCTTTATTCATTTATTCACTCATTCATTTCTAGATTCTCCATGAATGAATAGCTAAAGGAAGATTAAAGCTAGTGTGATTTAGGAATTACACACCCTATATAGAGGTTCAGAACGATCTGATATTCCAACACTAAGTCCAGAATCATAACAAACAGGTATCTATTAAGAGGTAAAGCACTACTGGGTGGGCCATTATAGGAATATGATAAGGTGAAAATAATAGGGTGTTGTGACACCACAATGCAGATCTTCATAATGAAGTTTTTAATTTATTAATTAATGAAATGTAGTTGGAAAGGCACAGTGGCTTAGTGGTTATTTGTTAGCACTTTCGCCTCACACCTCCGGGGTTGATTCCTGTTGCTTCCCTGTGTGGGCGTGTTTGCATGTTCTCCCAGTGCTGCAGTTTTCCTCTGGGTACTCTGGTTTCCTCCCGCCTTCCAAAGAAATGCATGGTAGGCTGACTGGCATGTCCAAAGTGTCCGTAGTGTGTGAATGTGTTTGTGCTCTGCAATGGATTGGCACCACATCCATAGTGTCCCCTGCCTTGTGCCACATACCCCCCTGGGATAGGCTTCAGGTTCCCCACAACCCAATATAAGCAGTATAGGAAATGGATGTTTGGATGGACAGATGTAGTCAGAACATGTCACTTTTTATCCATTTATATTAATAATCTAAGAAACAAGTTCCACCTCTGTCTTTGTTAGTTTGGTATCCATCCCACAGTCCATGCAACCTCACAGGTTTTTTTTTTTTAAATAACTTAATACCCGTAACTTTAATTTCTTCCATTTTATTGCACAAAGCGCAAGCTCACTCTTCCACAAGTGCACGTGTGCAGATTTCGACACAAAGCTTTACATGCCTGTTTTCCATACCACTTATCCTACACAGGCCCGCCTGGTGCCTATCCCAGGGAACTTGGGGCACACTCAGACAATCTATCGAAGGCACAATCACCCACACGTTCACACACTATGGACTATTTGGAAATGCCAATCAGCCTACAACGCCTTTCTTTGGACCGGAGGAAGAAACCAGAGTACCCCATAGGAAACTCCCAAAGCATGGGGAGAACATGGGGTGGAGGGGGTATTCGAACTCCCACCCCAGAGGTGTGAGGAAAACATGCAGTCTATTATCTTTTTTTAAGGATTATTTAAATGATTACCCACCTTGTTCAATTGGATTAATGTTCACATTGTCCTCATTCGGGTTATACACTGAGGAGTAACATATAAATGAAAGTCTTTTATTCTGATTGAACCATCAGTAAGATTATTAATGGATTATTAGGCTGCAATGCACGAGATATTCCTGATGCCAAAAGTGTTAAACATCTTACAGAAAACAATCATAACACATATTTTGTTAAATAACATGTTTGTAATCTGTATATTATTTGTCTTAGTGCCTGTTTTATAACTCCCTGTGACTGAGTTGTTGCTATAGAAGCGGTAACTGATTAAAACGTGCACATTAATACAAATTTGGGATTTGCCTTGCAGCTGGAACTATTGTCAGAGCTGTTGTAGAAAATTAAAACACCTTCTGACCAATCAGAATCCATAATTCAACAGAGACGTGAAACAAAGTTATTATTAATGAGGAATGTAGCGATTATTGATATTACAAATTATATTATCATCAGGTACACAATGTAACAATGAGTGACACTATTCAGTAACTTGCATTATATCGTCTCCTATTTGAGGGTGTAATTCTTTGGAAACCCACATGGTGTCGCTAATACCTTGCAATGATAAAGTGATATATATATATAAAAAAGATAAGACTGCCACGGTACAGATTACCTCCTGTACAGTACACAGGGTAGATTTACATTGACATTTACATTCAGAACAGTTTACAAGTTAAGCTGTATAAACAAGTATAAAGTCGTAAAAGGTTAATGATACCACAAGAGTTTCAAGAAGTTTCTATTAATGGATGAGAAGCAAGTAGAAGTTATTTATGACCTACGGGCACATTCAGAAAAGTTATAATAATAACAATAACACCACCACTCAATTTCAACACTTTTATTTTATATCAAAACCCCATAGGTAAATAATAATAATAAAAAAAAAAAAAACAGTTACAAGTGACAAACAACTTTATCCTCATTAAAGCATTACAGTCACAAAAAGCAAACGTCACACCGCAGCTCATTTGAACAGCACAGTACATCTTGTGGGGGAAATTATATTGCACACTACTTCACACACACCCCTGCACAAAGCCATGAGACTTAACATGCTATAAAGTGCTATCTTTAAGAGGAGTTAAAATGACCACCAAGACATCATGTCCTGTTTAATAAGCAAGTACAGCTCACAGTATCTTCATACTCTACCACTAAATCTAAATCAAAAGTGATTTGTGAAAACAGAACTGTCCCACAACCCCCACACTCCCTCAAAGACCGAACAGCTTAACGTGTACAAGGAACTAAATGGTGACTTGTTGGTTAGTATTACACTCTGTGTCACAAACATTGTAACTTCACAAGAACACAAGCTACAAACTGTAAACTAACGTGCATAGATTCTCCCTTGAATCCATTGTGGAAAGAAACGTGATTAACAATAATTAGTGTTTAGGAAAATTAACTACTGACAGAGCTTCTCATGATTTCACCATTTCCTGATGTGACAATACCATCATTCACATGATTTATTTTCATCATCACAAACAAACCGATTTCTACTGACAAATTCCCAGGACACTACACTTAAAATATATTAAAATATTAGTGAAGAGATTTTTTTTTTTAAATAAAAAAAAAAAGTCTTGTGGCCATACTGTGATAGTGTTCTTTAAAACAAAAGTTCCTTTCATAAAAGGTTTTATGCTACAATAAAATGCAACAAAAAAAAGCAAACCATCAAGTAGGAAAGGATTGAAAAGCAGTGGAATTTGAAAGAATTCATTTAAAAAAAAAAAATCATCATCAGTTTGCAAAGAAATCAAAGAGTTAAACAACTTCAAACACAGGAATTAAATGCTTTGATTTGGTAATTCATAGGGTTCCAGCTTAAAAGGAAAACATTCCCTTCGAGGTTTAGTGAATAGGCACGTGCTATACCACTACCTCAAAATCATCCAAGCATAAAACCAGTGCCCATTATTATTATTATTGTTATTCAGGACCAAGAGGTAGATATAAGAAAGCCCATAAGGTGAGTACCTGAGGAATCACATGGCAATCCCACTCCATCTACTGTTACTCCAGTTAAGTCCCTTTATAGCCAGAAATCCTCTTCCAAAGCATCTGATCATTCACTAAGACCATGTCAGTTTCCCCCGATCATTTTTGCACTGGCTGTAATGGTGCATATTAACCCAATCACCTTCTGAATCAGTGTTTGGACTCGTACCCTGGTTAAAACCTAGCAGCACAGCTGTGATTCACATGCTACTTTTCATTTTAAAAATATATACACACATTCAAAATGCAAAAGCCATTCAATGCTGCATTCAATTCCATACCAATCACTATGAGGTGTCCTTACATGTATATGTGACAATCCACTGCGAGGAAGCGCTTTTATGGTGTTTTAAGACAGACTGATAGAATAGATTCAATTTCACTGCAAATTATTTATTAGATCATTCTTGATTAGTCTTAAAACAATTCTTATTCTTTTTCCTAATAGAAAAAAGCCTGCCCAAGCAGCATTCCTATAATCAGAACAGTTTACAAAGCCGGTTATTATTAGTGCACAGGTGTCGATCTGCAACAATCAGACAATCGTTAAATTGCTCACGTGAATGGCAAATAGGTGACATCTGTAAGACTTTGCACTATATTAAGGTACAGTGTGTCCTTTTGCATTTTTGTGACAGTTAATAAACCCTGATGTGTATAGGTGAGGACATTATAATCTAAACATCTGCCTAGTTGGTCTCCTAAAAGGCACTGAACCAGGGCTTTTTTTTTTTCCAGGTTACTTGTGACTCAATAGTGCACCGAAATAGTGTTTTTTCACAGATAGCTACATATCATGACAAAATAAGCCAATAGAATAGTAGAGTTACGGATCAGTAGATCGACACGGACACATTCACATGTAAGAGAGGCGCTTGGCTGTGATGAACTCCTCCAGGTGGATGGCTCCGCCGCCCATGAGGCCGAACGCAGGGTACATGGTTCCGGAACAGTCCACCCGACGCTCGTAGAGGCAGCGCATCGAGTCAGCATCGTAGAAGAAGACGCGGCCAGCATCGTAGTCGAGGCAGATGCCAATTCGCTGAGGCAGAGGAAGAACACGGCTGCCATGGTCTCCCGCGGCTGCAGTGTGGGACGCTTTGGGAATAAAGAGCTTGCCCATGCCTGCTGTGAGCAGAGTGAAAGGCTGCGAGAGCTCATAGCATGTGTCCTCACTGCCGCTGTCATGCCCACTGTCATGGTCGTACCTAGAAAGAAATTATGGGCATGGCATGAGCAAAGTTTGCTGAACTGGAACCTGTTGGCTTGGAATAGATCCAATTATCTGAAAAGCATCAAGTGAATACCATTTCGATTACATGCCTTTATGCATGTGTATGAAAGTATTCAAAAGCTATTGTGAACTGTATTTGCAAATACATTGTCAATCTGTAGAGGCATAAATTGTGACAATTCAAATGAAACTGCAAATCGTGTATCACCATTTACATTTACATGAACATACATTGTCTGCCAAATTTCAAATGAAACGCAAAGCCTATTTGCAATTGTATTTCCTGTGTGTTACACGTTATGATCCCGTCGTATCGATATAGCAAACTAGGTCATTGCTATTGCCATTTCACTTCCTCAGTGCGTTGTGTGGAGCCTGCAATCGCAAATCCCTTCGTATTTGCATTTCCCACATCTTGCACAGAAACCTGCCAATCAGTGTCAGAGGTGGGAGTATACTATGGCGGCCTTTGTGTATTTGGAAAGTGACGTCAGTAAGGGACCGTCTAAAATTACCTACCTGGACAACTGTGGAAGCGTCTAGTCATCTACTTCAGAGGATATCTAACGTATTGCAGTATTATGATTCAGTATGGATACAGTATTTATTTATTTATTTATTTCATTAATAATTATTAAATGATACATTTTGAAACGTGACTATTCTTATATAAACATTATTGTGCCACATAAAACCCAGGGTTAGTCTTAGCAACTACAGCAAAATGCTGTTTAAAAACCACTTGCTTTTTTTTTTACTTGCTACATTTTTTTCTGCAAACAAACAGAAATGAAACTCAACACAGACAATAACTCAATAACAATAACTCTAACCCGGGGTCCCTGGAGCTTTGAGATGAAAAAGCTACATGCTGCACCATGTGCTGCCCTGTAGAGAATGTAAACAGTGTTTTTTTTTTGTTTGTTTTTTTACATTAAATATTTCATTTCTCCATCTTAAACCTATAAACAGGTTTTTCCACCATTTTTGTAAAAAGATACTGCATCATATCACAATGATTCAAAGCAATGATGCTCTCGATGTCTCCATTCCATTGCTTCATTAGATCAAGCCACCCAGGGCTCAACTAATGACCTTGACATCAGCTGATAAGACATGGAAAGTCCCTTGATATTGAAAGCAATTCCAACAAGGGGAAATGGCAAGAAAAAGACAGAAGGGAAGTGCTTAAAAGTGTTGAAACACTTAACTGCTTGAAATGGTCATATCCACTAAGGACCAGGCATGAACTAACAGCATACTAGCGATAATCACTATTCTTATAACAATTAATTATAATAAATAGTATAGTGCTCCCGTATATTTGCACAAATTCCAATTTAATTAACAGAAGTAACATTGGATGTTTATTATACACTATATACACACACTTGAGCTCACCTTGGGCTGCTGGTGTCATGGGGGTTGTGGAACCACTCGCTCATCTTTGAGTCTGACACCACGCCCACTTTCACCATGTAAGAGCTAGGCTCCACATGGAAAGCCCAGTAGTGGCGGCCATGTGAGATGCCCGTGTCACCAATGATGTAGTCAAGGCATACGTAACTTCCAGTCTGGACCCGATCAGCGGCCAACAGGAAGACCATGCCAGCCATGCTTTCCACAGAATCCTTCCTCTTGCTCAACTGCAGACGTTCTGCACTGTAGCCGCATTTTTCATTGAACAGGAAGCCAAACACTGTGGAAGAATAAACAGCAGCTCCTTAAATAGGAAAAGCAGATTTTACAGCTTTATTTAAGGATCAGTGTTACATTAATCTTAATTAACCTCAATAGGCCAACACAATGTAAAGCATTAGGGACATTCTAAAATGCTCAATGTGGCTTAATGTACTAAAACAATGACAAGAGAAAACTGGTACCATGATCCAAGTGGAAAGACACTTTCTCCTCTAGATGTAGAAAACCATTACACAGAAAATGCTTAATGCGATTTAAATGCATCAAGACTGATATTAAAAGACCAAATTTAGTAAATACCTTATTAAATGATGCATACTATGTACAGACAAGCCCAGAATATGAACGCAACTCTCAAAGTGTTTTCCCATAGAGATCCGTTATAAAGATAACTTTAAGAATGCAGTTAAGAACATTATAGAAGGAACAGGATGTGACAATGTAACTTATTACAGATGTCAAACAAATGAATTTATATATATATATATTTTTTTTTAAACTAATTTATATAAAAAAATTTTTTGAAATGATGAGACACTTTCAGAACTAACGTATGTGAAGAAAATAATTGAACTTTGCTGTAACGTACGTGTGATCAATAAAGACTCATTAACTGGTCAGTGACTAATTGTGCGATGTTCAGACCAAGTTAACAGCGAGTCAATATGTGTACAGAAATATGTTAAAACACTGCACTGACTATAAATGAAATAAGATACTTGTACAGTTCTGCAATGCACCTCATTTTGTAATTGAATTTGTAGCTACTCTAGATTTATCCAAACTCTTACACCAGAATATTATGATTCTGTAATTGTCGGTCCAACACTGAAGCACTGAGCAGATGATTTAGACAAGACAACGGATATTACAAAAAGGTGCACTATCCCAAAAATAAAAACGCATTACACTCTTGCTGATCTGGAATGGAAATTCATCCAGATCTGTGCTTAAATAGAGTGCAATTCCAAAACTGAATGGATAAACTCCAGCACACTGATGTTAATCTCAATCAAGACGCAGCATGACTGATGTCGGGTTTTGACATTTAATTGACGGCTGAAAGATGGCACACGAATTCTGGCAAATTTATTTTGAGCAATATGCAATCAAGATAGGAGATGCACAAACATGCCACGATCAAGAGGCATCTGTCTACCAAGTAATCTTGTTCAAATATGTGCATTAAATACATGCATAAAGCATCCCAGGAGATTAAATATGCAACGACTCAGCAGTGCAACTGCCACATACCATATGTTCGGTCATGAATCAACATATACGAGCTGGTTGATGTACTGCGATACCGAATGCATAGTCAGGATTCATCTGAGCAAGATGCAGAATCAGCACATTCCTCAGAGTGGATTTGAATAAATGGGCCAGCAGTTTTGTAGATAGACAATTTAATGGATTAAAATATACTTTTTCAAATAAAAATCTCTCAATGTGTGCATTAGGGGTGGTGGGAAACATGATCTCACGATGCAGGATGTAATTTCTACAATATATACGGTTGCAATTAACCCCAGTGCAAATCAGGTTTATTGTCAAAATTGACAAACGTTCAGATGTTTGCAATGAACAAATAAAAAAAAAAGCAATTGAAATAGTTCAACACAATGAATGCTTCAAGTGGTTTCCCCAAATTCAACTGAAAATGCAACTTATGACTTTTCCAGTTTCAAAATTATTCAACCCCCTGAAAAGAATCTCTCACAACAGGACAAATAAGCAAAACAGGTGTTGTGTTTTGAGTTGGAACACATGAAATACCTGAATTGGCTTGGGGCAGAAAATATATGAAATACCTGGACAGGGCAGAAAAATTAACCCATCAATGGCTGCAACCAGATTTTTGAGAAGGCAGGTTGTGAAAAACCCTCGATTGACTGCAGAAGACCTGCAGCAAGACTTGGTAACAGTCACTGAGGTCTCAGTGTGCACAGTGTGGCACGTACTAAACACAGACTGTTTCCACGCCAGAACTCAAAGACATTCACCACTACTGACCCAAAAGCACAAGAAATGTCTGCTCAAAATCATATTTACATTTACCATACGCTTTTATCCAAAGCGACTTACAAGTGCACACACACACATACCCACCCCAATGGTAGCAGAGCTGCCATGCAAGGTGCTAGCTTGCCATCGGGGGCAACTTAGGGTTTAGTGTCTTGCCCAAGGGCACTTCGGCATGTGGAATCATCCGGGCCGGGATTCGAACCACCAACCCTACGATTAGCAGATTAGTAGACAACCCGCGCTACCGACTGAGCCACAGCCGCCCATATAAATAAGCCACAGAACTTTTGGAATTGTGTTCTATGGAGCGATGAAAAAAGCTTTTCGGCAAAATAGATCAGCAGTATGTCTGGTGAGGAAGAATGAAGTCGAGCATCGTGGTTGCTCAGTGATGCTCTGGGGCTGCATCCTCTGGCACTGGTAAATTGTGTGGAAGGCAAGATGGATTCATTGACATATCAGGAAATCCTGATACAAAACATCATGCTGTCTGTGAAGACATTGAATCTTGGGCATCATTGGACCTTCTAACAGGAAAATGAACCCAAGGATACCTCAAAGTCCCCCAAGGCTTGACTGCAAAAGAAGACTTGGAAGATTCTACAGGGCCATCACAGTCACCTGACCTGAAGCACTTACAGCACTCATACCCAAGCATATTACTGAGCTGGAGGCCATTGCTCATGAGAAATGGGCTAAGATTCCTCAGGAAACGCTGACGGAAGCTATGCATCTCATTTGCAGGTCATAACAGCAAAAGGGCACTCTACCAAGTACTAAAGATGCTTGCCATGAAAGGGTTGAATAATTTTGAGACCGGAGAAGTTGCATCTTCAGCTGACTTTGGGGAAACCACTTGAAGCATTTGTTGTGTTGAACCATTTCAATTGCTTTTGTTTGATTTGTTCATTGCAAACAGCTGAAAGTCTGTACCTTTTGACAAAAAACCTGATTTGCATTGGGGGTTGAATAATTTTGATTGCAACTGCAGGTTTGATTACCTGCAAGTGAAACAGCAGTGCTGCATTTAGTAATAAATGATAAAAATAAACAAAATAAATAAAAAGGATTTAAAGATTACAAACATTACAGAACTTTATAAGCTAAAGAAAGTTATAAAGTTAAAAACCTTTAAAGGACCTTGCAAAAAGGCAGTCTGTCACTGTTTTTAAATTGATTTAGACCCAGGTTTTTTTTATGACATTGTTGTTTAAATATGATGAGTGAAAGTGTGTCTATGTACGTACTTGTGTCTCTGTATCTATTTGTAACCGTGCTGCTACCACTTGCCAGGACACTCTTGTAAAAGATTTTTAATCTCGAGGAGTTTTTTTATCCTGGTTAAATAAAGGTTTGAATGAATGAATAAAGAGATAATGATATCTATAATATCTCAGAAAAGTGTACTATGCCATAATTTATCAAGATAGCCATCATATCTTTGCATCTCCCAGTCCTAGTGTCTAGCACTGCCACATGTCTCTCTTACAGAGTACACCATTAAGTAGTAGACAGGAAGTTATACCATATGTATGACAAAGTGAATAAGAAGCCATTTGCAATTTTGCCTAACTTCAAGATATCTGATATAGCTGGGAGGACGGGATGTATAATGTAAATCAAACTAAATAGCAGTAAGAAGTGTGTGTAAATGAATAAAAACTAAACTGTCTTGCCTCTTGTAGGAAATTTGGCAGACACTTCACTACTAGTGAAGACTTATGCTGGTAGAGAAGTGATTCATTCAAGAATCAAATTATTAATCATGATAATATTTACCTGGTGCAGGTGGTGTGTGAAAGGACACCTCAGGGCTATAGGGGCTGTGAATGGTATTGCGGCTGCTCCGCACCCTGAAGGCGTAGCGGCAATCACTATCCAAGTCACACACCACTGTGCTGCAGCCATGCACATGCTCGGTCAGGTGCCACTGGCTCTCCTCCTCATCCTTTGCAGGCATTTTTCTATACTCAAGGACATGGTGGTCAGTGGGCAGAGAGTCCTCATGCAGCCTCCAGTGAATCAGGCCCTCGTTATACACACGACTCTGAGACAGGTCAATCATTGGAGGATTGGGAACTGGAGAGCAGAGCAAAAACAAGGGATAAAAATAATTCAGCGTTAGCGTTTGAATTCGACAGACATGATTCCTGCACTATACTCTAAAGCAGTGCTTCTCAAACCTGTCCTGTAGGACCCCCTGCACATTTTGTAAGTCTCCCACATCAAACACACCTGCTTCAACTCAATAGTACAGTCTGGATTGGGTGTGTCAGATAAGGGAGCAGTACAAAATGTGCAGTGCTGGGGGTCCTCCAGGACAGGTTTGAGAACCCCTGCGCTAAAGAAAAAGTGAACAGGACAGAAAGAGAGCTATTCCCAAGCCAGCACTAATTCCAAGGTTCACAACAGAACCCAAGGTAAATAAATCATCTAATGTGTACTGAATGCAAAAGGAAAGACTGAATAAAAAAACCCAAAGATTGTAGGTAGCACAAGTTTGCTAAATCCTTACAAATGTTTTACAAATCCTTACAAATGACTGCATCCAAAAAGGGAAGAGCTATAATCTCGGTAAGCGAGGACGAAGAGGGAACTATCACACAACCAAAGAAGCCTGCCAAGCCTTTAACCAGAAAGGCAAAGCACTTTTCCCCCAAATAACAAGCTATTTATCAGAACAGGGGCTACATTAAACCCCATTATTGGGAAGAAACCTCATCTCACTCACTGGTCATGAATCTGCTGCACCATAAAGTATGGAAGAGGAAACGAAAACAGATTTAAAGGGCTAGAGGCCAAGGTGGTGTACCACACTCCAGGCATTTATGGCTTCCATCAGCACTACAAAACACCATTAAAGTCCACTCTAATCAGAGATGCAGTGTTGAAATGGATCGGCCAGACGCAATCTGCCTCGTCTGCTTTTTCCTTTGATCAATTTCACTCGTTATACGCAGTGCTTTTTGCCCATCACTATCCATTAGAAGCATTCGCAGAGATCAGAGTGAAATATCAGAATTGATCGTCTTAATTGTTATGTTTATACATCTTTACCCATACACAGAAAGGTAGACCATTATTTATTTTTTTAATTATGCATCGTCACTGATTGGTGACAGGATATGTATATACACATGCACATGGTGGACCCCTTTTACTAGCTGCGTTTACATGGACAACAATAATCGACTCTTAATCCGATTAAGACCAGACTTTTATTAAGAAACTACCATGTAAAACAGCAATGTTTACTTACCTTAATCCAATTAAGGTCATAATCTAATTAAGCTCTAATTGAATTAAGATAGGTGGAGTATTCCTGTTTTAGTCATATTATGGACGTGGATTAGAGACATGTAAACACCTTAATCACATTATGAACGTCATGTGAGTTTTCACCGCATTTTGCGACAGGACACGATCACACACGCCAGTTCTCAACATTTATGGTGAGAGAAAAAACACGTTCGGCTGTGTCCCAAACTGCATACTTGCCTACTATAGACCTGTAGTGGGGAAAAATACATGCATCACAGCTTGAAGCAGTTGTCCATTAGCTCGTATAGCATGACAAATAAATAACTGCACTTAAAGCGTTTGAAAAAACAATTTAAATAAAAAAAAAAATTAAAAAAAAAAAACACCCAAAACTGTATTCGGTACCATAACAAAGACGAACTGTATGTAGATGTGCGAAATTATGGAGAGACGTCGGGGTGATAGATTAACAGCCCATGTCATTACAATTATGATCTATAACTATAATCTATGTAGAAACAGGAACATGACAGGAGTATTCTAAAAGCAACTCAAGTAAACACCTTAATCATATTATTATCTTAATCAGAGTAAGGTCAATAATTAGATTACTGCGGTCCTTGTAAACGTAGTCAGTGACTCAAAAAGCCACACCAGTCAGTCCCTCCAGGACTATCATTTTGCAATCACAGAAATGAACGCAAAACTCAAGGAAACTCTGCACTTTTCAGATGACCTTGCAATTTTTCAAATTTATCACAGATTTTCCATAGATTTGGACCAAGACACATCACCACAATGCATATTCAGCCAAAGCCCTCTTCAAATTCACATGCATCAAACATGAGTACAGCTAAAAAGGTCTCATTTACTAACAAACATCACCCAATTGTTACTAGTCTCCCTGTCTCTGCCACTGAAGAGAAACATGATGCAGCCACCACCATGTTTCACTCTAGAGTTGGTATTAGCCAGTTTATGTGCCATGTCTGTTTTTTGATAGACACAAGTCCTTGTCTCTTTTGCCTAAAAAGAGTTACATTTTCATCTCATTAGACCAAAAAATCTTTTTTCACATGAATCCTTGAAGTGGTCAAATATCTTTTACTCAACAGCGGCTTCCTTTCTGCCACGCTCATTTCTGCCCAGGACTTCTGAGAGAAGTGATTCTGGAAACAAACAAAGCCTTAAAAATTGTTTTATAACTTCGCCAAATCTATGCCTTGTCAGAATTTAATCATAAAGATCCACAGACAGTTCCTTGGACTGACTGCATGCATGCATGCATACATACATGCATATAAAAGTATTTTGATTTCTTCTGTTTGTGTCCCACATACAAAGTAATTTTAGATCAACATAAAAACAAAGGCAACTTGAGTAAACACTACAGTTTTGTTTTTTTACCAGCAATGTGAAAAACTAATTGTCCCCTTAAACTTAAAATCTGTTTGTGCCACCTTTTGCTGCAATAAAGTCAACCAAACGCTTCTGAAAACAGTCCTTCACTTAGTTCTAGGACTAGGATTTATTCCTACACTTTGGATCAGTGTCTGGCTGCATAATCTAGTTGTGCTCGAGTCTCAACTTACAGACCATCGACCGGATATTCTCCTTTAGAATTTTCTGGTAGAGAGCAGAATTCATGTTTTCCTCAATCATTGCACAGTTACCCAGGCCCTGAAGCAGCAAAGCATCCCCACGCCATCACACTTCCACCACCATGCTTGACCGTAGGTATGAGGTCCTTTTTGTGGAATTCTGTGTTTAGTTTACACCATATGTAATGAGACCCCTGTCTTGCAAACAGTTCCACTTTTGACTCTTTAGGAGAAATTTGGATTAAAAAGGTTTGCGGATCACCAATGTGTGTTTTGGCAAAAATTCATATAAGCCTTAATGTTGTTCTGGGTTAGCAGTGGTTTTCACATCACCACTCTTCCATGGATGCCATTTTTGCCCAGTGTCTTTCTGACAGTGGAGTCATGAACAGTGACTTACTGATGCAAGAGAGGCCTGTAGATCCTTTGACGTTGTCCTTGTTTCTTTTGTGACTTCCTGGATGAGTAGTTGCTGCGCTCTACATGCATCATCTATTTTGGAAAGTCAGCCACTTCAGGGGAGGTTCACTACTATGCAGAGTTTTTATGTTTAGAGAAAACGGCTCTCACTGTGGTTCTCTGGAGTCCCAGAGCATTTGAAATAGATTTTTAACCCTTTGCAGTCTGATGTATTTCAATCAACTTCTTCCTCATCAGTTCTGGAATTTCTTTACATTTTAGGATAGTGTGTTTCTGGGCAAGACCTTTTAACCAACTTCATGCTGTTGAAAAAGTTCTATTTAAGTGTTGATTTGGTTGAACAGGGTTTGCAGTAATCAGGCCTGGTTGTGTCTCGTCCAGCTGAACCCCATTTTCAATGCAGTTTCGGTCGGTCAGACGGAGGGATGTTCAAACAGATATTCCATAGAAAATCACTGAGAATTTCAAGTGTGATGAAAGCAGGGTTTTGACCATGTGCAAACTAATCTGGCATTCTGAACCAGAATTACACCATTTTGGTTCACCGACAGGTCACTCGTCAGTCATTGTTCAGGAGCTGCCTGACTCCAGTCTTCCAAGTACAGTGATACTGGCGTTATTGCTCAGAAGTGCAGATGTACACAATTTAATGGAAAAGCAACTCATTGCCAACCTTGTTAGTTGTTTATCCGGATGTGTGCAAGCAAGGAATTATGTAACTGGACCTTCACAAGTTTAGCTGAATAACTGGCATAGAACATGTTTTTTTTTTTAGAACAATTCACGTATTAACCAGTTAATTACCCACAGCTTTAGAAGAAGTTTGAAACGCCACCCCCCACTTATTTTTTGCTGAGCAATACAAAATGTGCTCTGTGTGCATAGCCGATGAGAGACTTCTGACTAAAACAGTTCCTCAGCAGACTTTGTATTTTAACCGATTTTCTACCTTGCAATTTTAACATCTATATTTGCCGCTGTAACACTCGTCTCTCCCTGTATTTTTCTTTATCTACATACAATTGAGTGCCAAGGTTTGCACTCCCTTGGTTTCTCAGTGGAAAAAATATGGACATTCAGTTTATAGCTTATCTAGAAATCAAAACTCCAAGTTCACCCAAAACAAATAGAACATGTATTTAGAGGAACAGGAATTAGTGGAATAGCAAGATCCTCTTTCAGACACCGTGTTTATTGTTGCACTATTAAGAGTATACACTTTCAGTAACAACTGAAACAGTCAACCTATAATAAATGGTTTGAGCATTTCAAAAGGTAAGGATACTAAAACCGTTGTGCTCAGCTGTATACTCTATACAGTCACACATACATAGACCCATTATGAAAGGAATTAAAGTAAGAGTAAAAGCTGCTAGTAGTCCTTGTGCCAAAATCCTTGGATATATTAGGACTCCAACCAGCTTATTTAATTAGAAAGCCACTGGTAGCAGACACACCAGCACCCCACAACCCAACTATTGGAACAGATGAACACATGCCATTCTCATGCTTACCTCCACCAAAGGAAAGGTCTTTCAGCAAGGACTCTTCCTTTGAGGTGTCCAGGATAAACTCATCAAACGAGGGGTTAGCAGCAGGCTGAAAGGTCTTCAGTGACTCTGTGGCTTTCTGAACCCTGAACCCAAGAAGACAGTGAGATACAACAGTAGTTCTACTGTAGCCACGTTTAATATCATTACATATACAGTTCTTAGATAGTAAACTGCTCAAAGCTGCCTACTGGAGATCAATTATCAGGATTAGACTGAAGGACGCAAACTTTTACCAGACTTAAATCCACCTATGCAGGTCATTACGCAAAGCTCACAAGCGCATGGCCATCTTTCGCCAACCAGAACCTTAAGATAGACCACTAGCCACTGCTAATCTTGTCAGTGTATATAAACAGTGTATATAATTGTGTCAGTGTATATAAACAGCAGCTATTATTCCTCATTAGAACTGCTGAGTGGTTCCAAGGACAAAACAGATGACTCCTGCTGAGACTGTGAGGCTTTGTCAGTAAAAATAAGCAATGAAATTAGAGGATACTTGTGTAACCTGATGTGAAGCTGCTTAGCCGTCTGAACAAAGCAGGATTGGTCAGTCTCCTTGAGAACTTCCTGTGCGTAACCCACTAAACCACTGTTCTCCAGCATGCCCTGGTACTCATCCACCTGGCTCTTGAGCTTGTCCTGACGCCGGTTCCTGGACAGCTCGATGGACCGTAACAATTCGGACTTCCTTTCCTGCAGAGTCTCAAATAGACGCTCAAAGTGCTCGTTCGCCTGTCTCTCTGCGAGTTGTCCATTTTCCTACATTGATTAGATTCAAATAGCAATTACTGAAAGCACTACTAATCCATATTCCATTTTCAATATACTGATGAAAGCTATAATTATTTGCAAATACCCAGTAATGACTTGATTGTCATTCTTTTCCATAAGCTAATGGTATGTGTAAAAGGAATTACTCATGAGCCAATTCATGTCCAGCACTAATGCTTAACATTAGATAACTGCATCACCATACTATATACACTACCAGTCAAAAGTTTAGCCACACTCATTTCATTCTTTATTATTATTCTAAAATGTAGGGGGGTGTTATAATAAAGTCATTAAAACTCTGGAATTACACAAATGGAACTATGGGAATTATGTTGTGATAAAAAAAAAAATCCAAAATAATTTAGTATTTTAGCATCTTCAAAAGTAGACCCCCCCCCCTAAGAATTTCCAGAAATGTATTCTTGGCATTTTCCCAACAAATTTCTCGAGGAATCCCCCTGAGATGCTTTTAAACAGTATTAAAAGGAGTTCCCACTGATGGACACTTATTGGCTGGAATATTTCGCTCCAAGTCATCCATTTATTTATTTTCGGTAAATAAAATATTCATTTCTTTCAGTAGAAAACTATGTTGGCACAATTATATTTATTTTTGTCTAAAACATCCATTTCAAACATTTAAATCATACACCTTCAGATGAAAAGCTTTTTAAGATCATAAGAAACATTTCAGTCAAGTGTCTCCAAACTTTTGACTGGTAGTGTATACTATACTACACCAGCATTTCCAGAACCAGTCTTTGTGGGCCACTAGACAGTTTTTAACTCCCCGCCAGCTGCCAACATGCTTAAACAAAGCAAATCAAGAACACCATATAGTGCTCCATGTTTATTAGGAATTGGCAGAGAACAAAAATGTGGATCATCTTTCAGTCCCCAAGAACCAAAACACTATTTTAATAATTAAAAACCCTGGCTGTGACATTGCTTTCCTTAAGCTAAACAAGTTTTATAACCTAAATTGTCAGGAATCTACAGTCTTTATCTAAACTACTATTACAACTCATTGCTTTATATTTTGAAAAATCAATAACTTAGACATTCCAAATCTGACCACCAAACTTTGTATAAGCATCCTCAAATTATACTGTCTTGCAGTGAGAATTGAGAAATTGCACCAAAAGGCTTTCGAAGGTTTCCAGAAACTTACCTCGGTCTGCCGAATCATGACCTCAAGTTCAGAAATCTGAGTCTTCACTTGTTCCTCTTTGCTAATTAAGTAATGGATACTTTTTGCTAGCTTATCCTGTTGGCGGAACAATAAAATCTATTAGGCAATGAATGCACGTAATGGAAAAGTGAACTGCCACAGCAGTTTTCAGGCGGTTCAGAGCATCTAATACCACACTGACAGAAGACAGAGCTCTGTGATGGCTTTAACATTATTAGGCACAACTGATTATTGCATTAAAAATGCATATCCCAGGCCTGCTTGGTCTAATCTAAGGGTATACTGTTTAGACTAAAGACAAAAAGGCTTGAGGTGGGGTTTTTTCTTTTCTTTAGTAATTTACATCTAGCCAAATGGAAAGAAGATGTTTTTACTCAGACATGCATGCATGAACTTTTCACCCGGTTCCCTTCTATTCACTAGTAACATTATCCTGAGCTCTTGATAAGAAGGTCATGTGCACTGCTCAATTTTTAATGAGCAGATTTTTCAAAAATGAAACTGTAAACCTTTATCAAATACAGTGCACCATCACATGCTTGAGAATGTGTTCGAAACTTAGTCCGAGTCTACATACCTTCAGGACCTTGTAGGCACTGCTCATGGACGTGACCTTATGGTTAGCATGAGAACCGCCAAGTTTGCAGAGGTGACATACTGGCCGGCGACACACCTCACAGTACATGTTAACTTTCTCCATCTCATGCTCAGGACACATCAACACCTACAGCCAGGAACATGGAAACTTAGTTCGAGATGGAAATATAATCCAATGAACAATTCTCTCTCACAAATGATCCCAATCAAGAAGATGCCATAAAAGATGCGCTTGTTTTGGAGGCACTGCTGGCAGCGTTAATGTTACAGATCAACATTCCAATGATTTATTAACCCACGCCTAGAAAGACGTTAGCTGGAAGGTTATGGTGAAACCTATACCAGCTAATTAATCTTGTATAATAGTGCTTGATCTGTTGGCAAGAGTTCAAACAGCCTAGTGCATTTAAGAAAATGTTGACTAAATCTTGTATATTAACACTAAAACTAGCTTTCCTAAAATGCCAAGTTAGATTACTTTTGATGATGATTTCTCTTTTCTGACATATGTTTTTCCTGAAGTATATGCTACTTTCTGTTTCCAAGTTCAGTGTACAGAAAATACACTCTACCGATGATGTAACACTGGTCACGAGGGTGTTCAGGGAGCCCTTGTCGGCTCATTTAGGATGTTTAAAATGCATATTTAAAATTATATTCAGCTAGACAGAGGGTCAAGTTATAAATGAAGGATCAGGTTTTGTTTATTTGATATAGAAATATACTATTAACTTATTTTTAACTTAAAGGAAAATGTTCTCGTGTGATTATAGAAGACACGATAAAGGAAATGTAAAAAAAAAAAGAGATACGTTTCAAATTGTTGAAAATGAAATTTGTTTAAACTAATTTAAACAAAAGGGGTAAATATTTCTCTCAATAATGCTCTTTATAAAAAAAGTCATTGACAGCATGATTATAGTTCATTGTATCTTATGGCAATCTGTTATTGCATAAATTGGCTTGACTAAACATGAAATGAATGCCATTATAGGAACTGAGAGAATTTTGCAGCATGCTGATACCTTTGGTCTGAAGTTAGTAGTAGGCCCAACGTACTCGTGTTGGGCCCTGGGTGTCCCCCACGGGTGGTGCAGCTTGAAGCACTCGTTGCAGTAGCTCGCCTTGCAGTCCATGCAGCTCTTGGTGGCCTCCTGCACAGCAGGCGGCTTGCACAGGTTGCACATGATGGCGACAGCGGCACGGGCCGCCTGCCTGTAGCGCTCCACAATGTTCTCCAGCGTGAAGTTGCGGAAAAGCATGCTGATGCCCCGCTCGCCCAGCTCTATGTCGTGGTGGCAACCTGGGCATGGGAAGCTGGTGATGCGGGGGGTGACCGAGGAGCGCCTCCAGCCAGGGGAGGATGACACAGACCCTGATTTCACACAAATATTACTCAGTCAGTTAAATAGGTAGAAGAACAGCATTATAAAAGTGAAAGCACTGCTAACCTTAAAAAAAAAAAAAAAAAAAAAAAGGAACAAATGATACGTGTGTGAATTACAGACCAAATTCTTGAGAGACAAGCTGAATAGACAATCACACACACACACACACACACAAACCTGGTATGTATGATAACCAACAAGAGTTCTGTTTCTTTAAACATTTTATTGACACCAGGAAAACTACAGTGGTCTTGGGTAAAGATTTTCCTGTTCTTTGTCCAGTTCAATGCATTTAACACATACACATGTAGCGTATTTACAGAGACAGATACAAACTTAGTATTTGACGAAGGAAAATCTCATAAGAGAAAGTCACTGACAGCACAATTAAAACATTCACTACAACTATGACAGGAGCAAGCAGGTAACACACTCGACTTAAAAAAATAAATAAATAAATTTAAAAAGACTAAACTTAGATGCATGGCATGAACACAAGACAGTGACAGCACACTGCATGGCACAATAGTGAGCAATGGATGCAAAACATTTCTAGAACAAAAGCATGCATAGAGATGTACGGAGATGTAATGGACTCAGTGGCTTGATCGTTACAGACGTGGCGGGAGATGGTGGTGACGGAATGACTATGGGGAAACTTTGCGGGTGGCGGCTGAACGAAATGAGGGGAAATAGGCAGTGAGCGAGGGCATGTACTTAGAAGAAGCATGTACTTAGGCCGTGGTTGCGCTGTGCTGCTCGGGGAGGGGAAGAGCAGGCAGCATCTGCAGCGCGGCTCGCTGGGGCCTGCTGCTGCTGCCGCAATGACACTCAGGCAAGAGGAGGGGAAAGAAAATAAAACGCTCAGACCAGTAAGTCATCATAAGGCCATTCTGGCAGAGCATAGAAGTGCCTGGCCCTACAAAAACCACAAATCAACGGCAAGCACACTCAAGATTACGGTACTACC